>BSQZ01000033.1:5185000-5275000 GCA_033239005.1 Lamellibrachia satsuma | reverse complement strand
CATATATGCTGTTACAAAGCTATCTGAAGATTTGTTAATGTGTTGTTAATATTACACAATTACAATATATTTTCAGTTACATGTTTTTAACTGTAAATGTTTAACCCCTGTATAGATAAATTGCCAGCTAAAGATACTCTATAGGTGGGATGTTTTCTTAGTGTGTATACATGCCATATATATATATATATATATATATATATATATATATATATATTGCATTGCACTGAACGATAAAGATACAAAACATGTTTTTTGTGTGCAATATTAGCCTGGCTGACCCAGATCATTGTACATGTGCACAGGCCACACCTGAGTAATTATTAGTGGCAAGCCAAGTCACACATACGCAAAATGTCAGTTGGATGTGATAATATGTAAAGTAATAGATCAGCTAAATGGGCATTATGAAGTTCATCATGACATTGCAACTGTGATTTGTGTGATTATTCCTGGCTGTTTTTGTAAAATTTCTAGACATTTTGGTAATGGCCACACTTGTGTTTTATAGAGCCACGAGTCTCGGGATCCCCAGAATGAGAGGTACTTCCCTCCAGTCGACAGGTTGGTATTGTTTTTCATTTCCTCGTACTGACTCTTTGTTTGTGATCATTTAAAACGCCAGTGAATAATTATGTAAATACAGGGCAGAAGGAGGCTTTAGTCATCAATGACATGTTTGCTCTAAAAGAAAAGACCAATTAGTATGCATGCCTTCCAAACAGTGTAGTTCCAGAATGTATATTATATTTGTTGCCACAATGATTTTCCCAGTCCAAAAACGGTATGTAGGAGTTGTGTAACAATAATAACTTGTGTAATAAATGTTAAGGTTTCAAGCTTTTTTCTAGCAGTTTTGTGTCAGAGAATTTGCAAAAAGTATTTGTTTACACATTATACAAGAGTTCCACTGCATAACATCCCAAGTTGACATGTCTAATTGGACAGAATGTTTCTAGGTGGAAACTCTTAGTGTGCAAGACCAGATACACACAGCGTTGATGTTTCTCTTACCCTAAACAAAGGCTGTTAGTATTTACCAAGGGCTAAAAATTTGTCGTTCATGTTTCAACAGTATACAAACTTTCAATCAGAGAAATTGAATAATCTAGGAATACCTAACAGAACACACCATGGAAGAACTCCCCTGTTATACAAAGGAGTTTGGGCTGCTGTGAATGACCATGTCCTAATTAAGACAAGTTGGTTGATGGCAGGATTTGGAATATACGATTCTCTTTTTCAGCTTCTCCCCAACTGAATTTAAATCGCCAGTGCCTCGCAGCCCAGGGTATAATGTTGGTGTTGCCCGTTATGTGGGTACACCAATCGGTGGCAAACCCATGACACCATTGTTCAGCCCTGACCCACCGACTGCCAGCCCACCGCTGGGCTATTTAGATGGCACAGTTCCTTCCCCATCACCAGAATCGGCCCCAATGGTTTCTATGACTATGGACCATGGGCCTAACATAAACAGAGAGGTCCGGCCTATTGATGATGACCTTGACCTCTTTGACCTCGCTGAATTTTAAAGCAGACAGTCAGGTAAAGAAGTGACATATTTTATCTGTGTGCTGCGTGTTCACAGTTGCTTCTTTGTCTGCACAAATTGCTTGTTATAAAGATGTGCCATCTCAGTCCACCGTGCCACTTGTAGCATAGCTAACACGTGCATCCATTCTACAGAAAACATATATTTGATCCCCGTTCATGCTGCATGGTTCCTGTTGAAGCTTTTAATTTAGCTTGCTGGCTTTGTGACGTTTTTCCAGAGTTGACTGCCTGCAAATGTGCCAGACTTGTTTTGCATGGTTTTTTGTTTTTGAAGAAAATAATTTTCTAGCAAAACATTTTCTTATTGATACTCTTTTGGATTTTCGTTTTCATTTGCTTTATCTGCCAGAAGGGTGTGCTTCAAATATGTTGGCTCTTCACACTTCTCTTTATTCTTGTTTATGCTAAATTCTTACTAGGTTTCTTTGTTGTTTCTTTCATTTTAATAAAAAAAATAGAAAATGGGCATTTGCTCACATTATTCAATATAAAATGTGAGCAAATACCCAGTGTACAGATACTGTAGTCCATACAGTAACTTTGTATGACCAACCCTTCTCCCATATCCCATATAACACAGATGCCGCTGGAGTTCAATCTGCAAGTAGGGTATGTCTAATTACAAGTCAAGTGAAAACAATCTTCACATCAGTACATACCTAACACATGTGGCAGTCCTGGAAGGGCATATTATGTAGGGAAACAAGCCCCTTCCTTCCTCATACAGAAAAAAGTACATCCCATGCATATTGTATTGGAGGTTGTGGGTAATCCATGGGTTTGTGTAAAGCAGATACGGGTACATCTACTGAAAGCATGTTGCAGGTTGGGTGCAGGCAAAAAATGGATGGGACTGGCAGAAAATTTTATTTCACTTCAGGGCAGATTTGAAATGTCTGTTGTGGGGCAGATATAATTTTTAGGTCTGTACTAACTAGTAACCTGGTGCAGTGGTAGTGTTTGGCTGCCAAAAGCAGATGTAGTATTTGATGACTAAAGCCTCTAAATCTGTCTTTGCTCTCCCATTGCAATGTGCGTGCAAGATCAGATGTGTACAACTTAGCAAATTTAAATTTGAAATCTAACTTCCACCTATAAGATCTTCATTATGTGCTCATGTTTTTGCCAAAACTATCCTTGTACATTATATAAGTTACCAACTTCTCTTTCATTCATAGCAAGCTAACCACTTATTTTAATTAGGTTTTGTTGCAGCTTCTGTTGCTGAGTTCTGATCTGTTAATGATAACTGCTCATTCAGGTTTTTCTGCTGTTGTGATTGCAATCTAAGATATTGTACCACTGTGTGTTGTAACATTATAACTATTGTTTTACCTTTATATATATATATATATATATATATATATATATATATATATATATATATATATATATATATATATATATATATATATATATATATATATATATATTTATGTAGCTTGCCTTTTGCATTTAAGCAACATGAACTAGTCAGTCCATGACTACTTTATGTGTATGTGATTGCATGTTGGTATGCGTGAGTATAGAGAACTGCTTGATGCTTTGAACATCTTTTGAACTGCATGTTTACAATATCATGTTATGACAACATAAAAATATATGTATGGCATTGTGTTATCAGTTGAATAGTTCATGTCTAAGTAGATTTGAATTTACGCACTATATGGAGTCAACAAAATATAACAGTGTAGTATAGGAAATTGCATTGAGACAATAAATGCAGATTCATAAATATGTGTTCTTGCAGGTTTAGATGGCATGTTGAGACAAGGTACTTTTTCAGTGTTTTTTCCAGTTTTATCTTCACCTCTCATAAGAATCACAACTGATTGTGTCTCATGATATTGTGTGATAAACCAACCCTTATGGTGTTTCCTAAAACAAAAGTTGTGGAAGGGCAGATTTTTACAAATGCCAGTCCTTCTTCTCAAACCCTTGTATAATTGTGTCTGTAACCTCTGAGTTTTACTGCAGAATAAACATTTAATTACAACTTGTGTGACGTGTGTGTGGTGTTTGACTAGACTGCTCACAAGGTGAATGTAACATACCATGAAAGTGTTGTTTGAAACCCACCATTGCTGGAGACTGGAGCCAACAGAAGAATCTACAAAATGGGCAGGTTAACTAATAATACTAGTTATACAACTGCATCGAACATGTATTTAGACCAACTATGTTTTCTGGTTATCATTTTCTCGTTTGCCACACGTGTCACAAATGTGCATTTGATACACACTTCCAACATATATTAGTTATTATGTAGTATGACATTTTCTCTCTTTATTGCAGACCGCAATTGGAGAAATTTCGGGTCAATGTTGAGGGCTTCGAAAATCGTTATCGTAATAGAGAAAACTACTTTCCGCACTGTGATGAGTCTTATGTAGTTATGTATCCGGAGAAAGACAATAGTGATTATGTGGCTGACCCAAATGTAGTAAACAGAAGATACAATGTGGCAATGTCAAAATATGAAGCCAGAGAACGCGTTAATGGCTCCTTCGACCACAAAGTCCTTGTGGATGTACTGCCTAGTGAGCCAGAGTAACTGGAACCGTGGAATTGTTACGACAAGCAAAGCATACTACTATTGCCCACATGCATTATGAAAAATTACTAAATAGAACGCGTTTAGCAAAATAATCATGATTGGTCTGAAAGCCAGCACGTGTACATGGGACTTTGAGGTGTTTGGGCCTTTGGTTTGCGAATCACCCTCTATCGTGATGTGGGACAGCGCGGTATGTTGTGATAATTACATTGTTACCACCTACGATGGTGGATGAATTCAAGCACCGAGATGATGCTAAATAATTTATAACTACGGCTGGTTCTGCCCAACCAAGCTCGGCTGGCTTGACATGGCTGAATTTGTGGATGTGGACTTTGCTTTTTTAAATCGTGACTGAATTTGTGGTGGACTTCTTAAAATCGTGTGGAGTGATGCTGTGTTAATTTTAACATGACAATTTACATCATTGTTCTTTTGGTAAGTTAATACGTATGTTATTTGCATCGGAGCAGAGCAATGATTATTGTATCGAATAAATTATATAATTTACCATTGCACACGTTAAGTGACAATTATCGTATTGCATTAAGTTTGTAAACAAATATCTGTTAAAATAACGAAACAGCCGTAGAAGAGGAAATGTGTAGTGATTTTGTTTAATGTCATGTACATCGAAGCAGAACAATGCTATATTTTATCATTATATGTGTTAAGTGACAATTATTGTACCTGTATTACTTACAACAGTATATTAAAAATAAATAACGAGACAATCGTAGAAACAGAAAGATGTGTTACTTAAGGAGGATGGAACAACGACGTTACGTGTCTTGCAGACTGCCTGTGACTAGAGCCAAGGTGTACTATGAGCGGAACACGCCACGCAGCTGTCGGGTGGTGCTTCGTGACCACGTATACCCTAGTCTTCATCCAGATGATGTCTGTGCATTGGACATTGATTGTTGGTACTTCCACAGCGCTCGCAACAACAACCGTCTGCGCCACGGTTACTGATGGACTGTACGGCTCGCAACGCCTGCTGCATACTATGTGAACAAATGTGGATTACTTTCATTTCATTTGGTGATATCCATTTAATTGGGGAAATGCTCAGATTTAACACAAACTGACCCAGCATATATTAACTGCGTATCCGCGAATTTCATGCACTATTCAGATATTTGTCCGCGTACTGTATCGCGGAATATATTTCTAACGTGTTGTGTTGTATTTGTTGATGTACGGATATGCCGTGGTATATATTGGTTAATAAATGTTATGTTCTACAAATCGTGTTGTACTGCTTTTCTGTGTGTAAATGCGTATGCGGTGTTGTACACAACGTTATATAAACCGATGTTATACGTACCCGAGTAGGTTCCACGAGTTTTACCTGCTACTAAATAATTTTTTTTGCACCGGCTACAAAGCTGAAGCAATGCAGCATTCGCCGTTCTTCGTACAAGTGGTTACATAGCAAGTGCAGCGACGACCCAGCTAACAACACTCATCGCACCAATGCAGTATTACTACTAGTGTACTTTCTTCTTGACTTAAGTGCATAGGCCATATTGACCTCTCGCTGTACTCTGAGAAGTTGCACCCCGCCATCCTGTTCTATTTACGGCACGCCATTCGTCTTCAGTAAACCACCATTGGCCCAACCAAGTCTTGCTAGCTGGGTGCAGTCTCTGACCACATTCCATGCATATATATATATATATATATATATATATATATATATATATATATATATATATATATATATATATATATATATATATATATATATATTGCCTTGTGTGGTTGGTTCCCCCACCTTTGCTGATATTTTGTCAGCTGAGTATATAAATTAGGTCACAACTGTTTTCATTGTATAAAAATAATGTATTTATGATGTATACATATTATTGTATTGCATTTTACTATTTGGCTTATTATAAAGCTCGTATACAAACATACATTTGACTTTGTTGTCTTCAGCAAACGAGCCACGGTTTCCATGTCATTAACTCTTTTGTAGGTAGCTTTGTCCCGCATAAAATATATATATATATATATATATATATATATATATATATATATATATATATATATATATATATATATATATATATATATATATATATATATATATATATATATATATATATATATATGGTAAGGTGTTGCCGTAGCGCTTGTCACTTGCAGCAGACCGATGCTTGTGTTCTAGGAGTGACGTCGTCGCGGAAGAACATCGGCTCAAGTTCAATGTGAATGGTGCGCGCAGACATCGTAGCATGGACAATTCCACTATAGATGGTGTTGCTGAAGCGATGCGATACAAAGACGTGGGTGCACCAGCGGCAGACAGAGGTCTGGCCAAAATGGCTTCATCCGTAAAGGTGTAATCGTATTGTTTCTTAACCAAGGCGCCATCAACGAATCTCGCTGCGTGTCTGGTGACGTCATGTTGGTCTTGCGCGTTTCTTCCTTGCTGCGAACTGTAGTATGGACTGCACAACTCTTTCTTTCCAGTGTTGCTGCCTCTATCGTGTGGGTTGCCGAAACTTGCATACACAGAATCAACACCACACCCGAACCATTCGCGTGTGGTGTTGATTCTGTGTCAGAAGTAGTTTATAAGTGGATTAGGTAATTCACCTATATACCACTGTCATATGTACACTTGAACTTTAAACTGACTAACCCGTCTTTTATGTATGATGTTTACTAACGTTGACAATTGCCTACTACTATATTTCAGGGCCACTTACAACTTCGCACCAGCCGTTTACTAACCCTCTTGCAAATGCAAATTTCATTATGTTTGACTAATATCACCTCTAATTTTAGGCTTTACTTACTAGATGCTTTTTGTTTTGGGCGAAGGCTTCAAGCCGTTGTGATGCAATCTATACACACAATCCAGCGGCAGCGAAATTTGTAATTTGGAAGTGTAGTTACGTTAAAACCCAGTCCAATGTTTTCTGTTAAGAACGATGTGTTGGCAGCGTTTTCCTCGATGCTGTTGGATTTGTGTTGGTGTCTGACTTGCTGACATGTGTGTACACTCTTGCTACAAGCCTAAGTAGTTGCCTTAGCTACGGTTTCTGTCGTCCCACACAGACCCTTCGAGAGCTACCACTCGTGGATACTCGGTCGCTCCGGACATCACAGTCGCGAGTCAATCTATCAGTACCGACCGGCGACAGCGAAAGAGATTGAACATGACTTGATGCTACAAGCGAGGAACCTTTACAACAACAACTTAATACTTGGACATCCATCCCAGTTCAAGGACATGCTCACCAGCGGAGCGCCGCGAGTACGAATGCAAGAAATAATGGGCCGGCCACACGACCCTTATACGTATTCATACTACTAAGTGTCGACGACGCCATTGCCTCTGTTCTGGGGTGCGAGTGCGTTGTCTGAGTGCACATGCAGTTTCTCTATCTCTCTGTTTCTTTGCACGTTTGCGTTAGGCTGCAATTTGCACTCGTATCGTCGCTTGACGCGTGCGTATCGCGACGTGTGTGCAATTGAACCGGCGGGCCTGTCGTTCCCAGTGGTACCGTCGTCTTCCTTGTCGCCGTTGAAATCCCTGTTTCACTTTTTACACAATTAAACTTCATATTCTAGAAATAACGCGCCAGCTATAATATTACTAGGTAGATGCTACTAACTTAATCCCGTGCACTTTAATACCATACATGTTGTCTAACCTGCACAAACCAGAGGAAGAGAACCTACATCTACGTTGTAGGCCATCAATTTGCATCCGGTGAAGTTATGTTTTGGTTTTCCAAACGGGAGTTCGTAACACTGCATACATATGCTGCTGAATTAATGATAGTATGTATTTGCTATCAGGTCAATGCTAGGGTGTGGACGCCAAAGATACTCTGTAGAGCAATATTTTCGAAAGCTATCTGTTTGACACACATCCTATTCATGCCAAAGATGCTAGTATCTTCGGCGTCCTCATTCTAGCCGGAATCTAAAACGTCGCACTGTCCAATGTTGGTTCAAACTAATTATCAGTGTATAAACTGAACTGTTTCTTACATCATAAGACGTGTAGGGAAGGACAGAGGCTACCACTTGCTCGCTTTATACTACAACCAATCATGTTAATTATAAGGCGTTTCGTCGTGTAAACTGTTGCCTTGAAATGTGTAAACACACATAAAATGTCTCCATATCGTGAGTTCCTAAATTATCGAATTTTACGTACGCATCACGAAAACACCTTATACCGGCATATAGTTAAGTTTAACAACTGGAATTAGGTTTTTTATGGAAATGATTTTTGTAATAACATTACTGCTGGCGTAATGCTTTATTTATTTATTGTCTTGCTACTATGATATGGTGCGGTTGTGAAATTCAGTCGTGTTTAGCATGTCGAAGAGACGTTGCACTCAAAAGCACTGCCTTGACTACAACAGTATTAACTTTGACATGCAGCAGTATTAACTCTTGTGTGTTCAGTACGAAGTAGGATTGTTGAAGGCTTCGAGTATGAGTTTGTATTGCGTGTGTTGGTGCCTTGCTTCTTGTGAATTAATGTTGTCTCTATTACGATTGTAATGTGATGTGATGTAGGTAAACTAAAGATTCAAATAACTTGCTGCTATGGAGAATATATAATACTAATAATAATATGTGTTATTGCAGAGCATGAAACAGTCGATAATTTTCATCTACAATGTCATGCCCGACATGTGTGATTTCCAAGAACACCAGTGACATTCGGACGTAGTATTTCATTGAATCGACGTAATCACGCGGTTCTGGTAGTGATTTTCAGACACACAGAGTCTGTTTAGGAATGAAAACGAATGTTTGATGTGTACGCACGTTCCAGCAGCTAATCAGTGTATGTTGGGTTTGGCTGCAATCCATCTATCAAGTTGTACACAAAAATAAAAAATAATGTGCAAAAAGTACCCTGATGTTGTATTATAGAAAGCAGTAATGTATATAATGCATACCATTCGTGAAGAGACCACGAAGAAACCATTATGAGGATATCGAACAATCTGGATGTGCCTGTTTCTCACACACTTCGCACTTTCTGTCCTATATACGCCTTCGATCACCACAACGTAATTTAACCAGATTTAACAAGGTTGTCATGCAAGTAAAACAACCTATTATAAGATGACAATGAAGCAGTTGAGTTATTTTATATTATTATTTATCCACTGTGTATATATAACCCGCCCTTTTGAGATATTTGGCTATAATTATTCTGGCTCTGGTGAAAAATTAACTTAATGGATGCTGCTAATAATTTGTGACATGAATTTATTTGCTGTAAGCTGCCTTGCTGGCCAGTTGCCATGTGATAGCCACTTAACAGAGCTCAACAATGTACTTTTTAAAGACCAAACGTCATCCCGTCCGTGGGCGTGCGTGCGTGCGTGCGTGCGACCGAGTGAGCTTGCATGCTTGCGTGCGTGCTATTTCGGGTAGCCTCTATTCTGATCAACTGGGCTCGTACAGTAAATAATATAGCTTCTCTTCTCATAACTGCTCCAGTCATAATGTATACAGCAGTAGTATACAGGTACAAATGAATTGACGGAAGAAAAATAAAGTTGCGGCTGCGACTTTTTTGTAGTGATTTCGTACAGTGGCGGAACCTAGCGGATAGTAGTCGTAATCGTGAGCGCCACCAATAGTTCTGGTGTAGTTCTGGTGATGATTGTGTTTCTAGTGGATAGTCTAGAATAACATTTCGGAAAAAAAGCGCCCACTAGTGCCTGATAACCTAACTATTCCGAGCACGCCACCTCTTCATAAAGAGGCGACATGTAGGGGGAAATGTATGCGACCTGTTTCAGTGTAGCAAAAAAGCGCCGCCATGCCATCACACGAATCTCCTATCTTTAGACCGAAAATACATTGCGCGAAGAATGAGGGTGCCGCTGCCACTTCCAGTTGCGCATGCGCAACGTGGCCACTAAATAACTACTGAGGACGACTTTTGGTAGTAGGGTATGCTAGCGTGTGAAGTAATTTTCGTAAAGCTGTATGCCTACATAGTCAGATAGACAGGCAGGTAGGTACGTAGGTATGCAGGTAGGTAGACAACTAGGTAATCAGGTAGGTAGGTAGACATACATACATGTATATGTTTAACTAACATACACAACTATAAAAATAATTCTCTATTTCAGTGAAATCATAGTGCTGGTCTATAAATTTAACTAGTGTGCTCCATTAATTCTAAAAAGTCCACCAATAAACTATTGTTCAATTATTTTTAAAAAACATTGCTCCCAAACAGTTCTCTAGCGACCATACATAGTAGTAGTTTGGCGTATATCGTCCGTATATGTAATATCTTGAACTATATTTCTTTTTAAGCAGCGCCCCTAATGACCTAATGCATATTTGGTCGCTAGGGGCGCTACTTGGGAGAATACAGGTCAGTATTAACACACATATAGAGTGGCTGGGGACGTTACTATATATATATATATATATATATATATATATATATATATATATATATATATATATATATATATATATATATATATATATATATATATATATATATATATATATATATATATATATATAATCTTGCATATTTGGTCGCTGAGGCGCTACTTGAGAGAATTCAGGTCAATATTAACACACATATAGAGTCGAATATGTAACAACTTCACCCACATTCCTTCCAAGTAGGTCACCTTGCGACTAAATACGCAAAAACCTACATTTCTTTCAAACAGCGCCTTTAGTGAGTTTGTGCATACTAACTTAACCTACATTCCTTCCAAGTAACGCCCGTAGCGACCAAATATGCAATAACTTTACCCATATTCTTCCCAAGTAGCACCCAAGGCAACGAAGTAGCGAGGTAACGAAAACAACGAAGCAATGAAACAACGAAAGAACAAAGCACCAAGGCAAAGAAGCACCAAAGAAAAACGAAATAATGAGATGTAGCAAAGCACCAAGGCAACGAAGCAGCAAGGCAACAAAGTAGCGCAGTAACGAGACAATGAAGTAGCGAAACAACGAAACATTCCAGTCACAATTCATAAAACACAATGTCAAGTCCCTAGTAACTAAATATGTATTAACGTTACCTGTATGTCTCCGAAGTAGGGCCCTTAGCGACTAAACACACAATAATTTTACCCATATTCCTTCTAAGTAGCGCCTCTAGCTACTAAATATGCACTAACTTAACATATATTCCTTCCAATTAACGCCCTTAGCGACAGAATATGTACTCAATCTGTACTAACTTCACCTATATTCCTTCCAAGTACTGCCTCTAGTGACTAAATATATAGGAACGCAACCTATATTCTTGCCAAGTAACGCGCCTAGCGACGAAATATGCAATATCTTCAGACATATTCATTCCAAGTAGCGCCTCTAGCGAGTAAATAAGTATGAAATTAACCTAAATTAATTCCAAGTAGCACCCCAGCGACTAAATATGCAATAATTTTATTTACTTTTGTTTTACTTTATTCTTCTTCCATAGCGACCGAAAATGCAAAAACTACACCTATATTCCTTCCAATTAGCGCCTCCAGCAACAACATATGCAATAACTATTCCTTCCAAGTAGCGCCGTTAGCGACCAAATACGCAACAATTTCACCCACGTTCATTCCAAGTAGCGGATCTAACGATTAAATCTGCACTAACTTAACGTACGTTCCTTCCAAGTAGCGTATCTAGCGACTAAATGTGTTCTAACTTAACTTACGTTCCTTCCAAGTAAGTCCCTAGCGAATAAATATGTTTTTACTTTACCTATATTCTTCTCAAGCAGCGCCCCTAGCGACCAAATATGCAAAAACAAAAGCACCTAGGCAATTAAGTAGCAAGGTAAGTACGAAGTAGCGAGACACCTTAAGCAACAAAGCACCAAGGCAATGAAATAGCAAGGTATTGAAGTAGAGAGGTAACGAGACTAAGAAGTAGCAAAACAACGAAACAGCAGTGCACCAAGGCACTGAAGTAGCGAAGTAACGAAGTACTGAGGTAACAAGACAATGAAGTAGCAAAGCAATGATACAGCGAAGCACCAAGGCATCGAAGTACCAAGAAAACGAAGTCGCGAGGTAACGAAGTAGCACGGAAATTGGACAACAAAGTGGTGAAACAATAAAACAACAAAGCTCCAAAGCAAGGAAGCACCAAGGCAATGAAGTAGTGAGGTAATGGATTGGCGCAGTAATAAGACAACGAAGTAGCAAAACAACGAAACAGTGCTTCAACTCACAGGTTCAATTTACACATGGTCCAGCTGAATTTTGTTCAATGCAGACATGTTAGGTCGCCGACGAGGCAGTAAAATACCTCGCAACCATCGACTCACTCCGTCCGCTGGCGTCCACCCATCTATATTCTTCCAAGTAAAACTTCGCCTGTTTTCCTTCCAAACAGCGCCCTTAGTGAGTATGTACGTACTAAATTAACCTACATCCCTTCCTTTTAGCGCCACTAACGACCACATACGCAATAACTCCACCCATATTCCTTCCAAGTAGCGCCCCAAGTCTGCAACAATGTTATAAGCCGTAGCATCAACAACTGTTTTAGTTGAATTTTTTTTAGATGAAGCATTGTTTCGTTGTTTCGCTACTTCGTTGTCTCGTTTCCGGGCAGATGGGCGATGGTTAATGTATGTGTAGCGGGAGGGAAGTGAATGAAGCGGAGATGGTTGGTACTGGCTCAAAAAATGCCAACAACTGAATGTGGATGGGAGTGTGCAAGTCTGAAATGGATGAAGATCCTAACAGATGGGTTGAATCTTCGTTCATAGGTGTCTGTATGTGAACTCGCAATGTATTACGGTTGCTTTCAATATAGACATTACTATTGGGTCAAGTTAATATATAAATATATAGAGACTCGCTAGGATGTGGTTCTTATGCACATATGGATAAAGATGTTACATGTATGGCCACTACTGACGCTTCGTTGACAGGGTGTAGGTCAAGGTGTTAAATATATGGTCGCTAGAGGCGATTCAAGTTAATACATGTACGGTCGTTACGGGCACTAATTGGACGAAATGTAGGTTAAGTTAGTATATATTTGGTCGGTAGGGGCGCTACTTCGATAGACTATGAGTGAAGTTATTGCATATTTTATTGCTAGAAGCAATAGGTCCTACTTATACAATGCTAGCTTGCATCCGTCTGTGGAACAACAAACCAAGCGCAGCAGTTTTCACAAGTGTTCATTCTTAGAAATTACTTGCAGCTAAACAACCAAAAGCTTCAGTTCGGTTGTCGAGATTCGAGACCGTGCATGTGCATGAGGCATGAACAGTCACCGTCATCCTGGTCCACGTCACGGTCGGCGCAAAATGTCAGGAACATTACTCATAGACAACACTGCGGTTGCTATTTTAAGGCGCATGCTCGAAACTCTTACACAAAATAATAAATTAATAATGTCTATATCCGCACGAACGCACACTCACAGTTATCGCAGAACACAGTAGGTTCGGTTATAACCGGTAGGAATATTAGGCATAATTATGTATTTTAGGATGCCTGCTGTTAAGCCTTTCTATGTTTGTTTGACCTTTTTGTTTGGAAACCGGGACATTGCTGATTGAAATCGAGTAGCAACAACTAAAGATGGATTAGTATGGTGCTATTAATTTAGATGATTGTTAATGAACTCGTGGCACGCCGTGCTATCAGCTCACGAGTAAAACTGCGTTCTATTTAAATAGTACTCGGGGCAACTAAATGGCGTGGACATCGGTGAATGTGGAGTTGAACGAACATTGGCGGATGTGGGCATCCTTGCCGCCTCTTAATACGTAGAGGCTGCGTAATGGCGTCAAAAAGAAACCCCTCGATTCGGCCTTTCTGACACAGATCTGTGTCCTAAGCAATAGCTTAATACGTAAAACAGACACGTACAAACCGTTTCACATGTGTATTCCCTGATATACCTTCTGCACATTGGTGTGAAGAAACAGAAGGCATATGCTCCAAATGATTTATTACGATTTTTAAATGCTAAAAACTGCTCACCCTCCGAACGTGATAACTTGGTGGTTCGTACGTGACTGTCACGATAATGTTGCGCTGAAACACACATATAGCTTTTAACATCGTGCAAAATGTTTTATTATCATCTTTAGTGTATGCACTTCCATTTATTGCTATAAAGTGTAGACACTAATTAGCTGGAAATAAGGGATGTCTACATCATGTCTACTGGGGGTGAGACGCCCCTTACTGCGATTTAGTAAATTTGTTGTCGTGATTAACAAGTGGAAAATGTTTTTAATTTGATAAAAACTACGTGTTTTCAAATGTACGCTCTATCAATTCGCACAGATGATATGTGATAATTCCTACAATGTACACTGTATTACTTAATGAATAAGTGCATATTACGCAATAGGCGTAATACCTTCAGTTATAAAGATGAAAACCACATCCATTAAATTCTTATTGTTTCCTAATAAACGAGATTCATCACGCACGCACGCACGCACGCACGCACGCGCGCGCGCGCGCGCGCACACACACACACACACACACACACACACACACACACACACACGTTGAACTCGTTGTGATCGTGAATCAGCAAGCGGAAAAGGAAAACTAAAGTCACTGGCGACAAAAGGAACAAAAGAGAAGACGCGTCAGCACCAGCAAGGAAGAGGAAGCATGGCCGTTTGTCATATGTGTCGAACCCTTCGTGAACTGTAGACATCGGGAGGTATGGGTACAGTTTCAGTTGTACAATGACTACACGCCAAGAGTGCATTGCTTTGTCTGCCCTAACGTCGAGTCCGAGAGTATCTAAATGGTGCATGTTTGATGGCCGTCTGGATAAAGTAAAACAATTTTTGTTACATTAATTTTAACAATAGTTAGTTCATTCGTGTTTCATACAATGGAGAAAGACTGTTATTGTTACTGTAAGACTGTTACTGTTACGGCAAGACACCCCCGATGGTCTTGACCCCAGGGGTGAGGTATATATCAACATATTTAATTAACGATAACATTCTTTCAATCGTCGCTAATGTCTTGGTATTATATACTACAACCACACATCTATCGCATGCAAGCATAGATACCTCAAAAATACGTTTATGAATAACTGTAGCCATTTTTCTTTTGTAACCATTTCACCCTACAATAATGATACATGAAATACGCATATGTTGTGCGTATTTTATTGCATTTTAATAATGTGATAAATAGCCTAGAGTTAGTTTTCGGTGGCGTGGATCCTCGCCTTTCATTAACTGGATATGTGAGTGTGCTTGCCTATGGCGGCCGCCGTATGAACCACCGACACAGACAACCTGGCATGAAACAAGATTCTGGTTTACATCTTCACTGAAAGTGACCCTGTCTTGTGAACGTGATTGGCTTACTGACCAGTGGCATCTGCTGTGATAGTTGGGATGCGCTTTGTCCCACCATTTTGCACAATTCTTGATAACAATATCCGGTAGATGGCAGCATTAGTGTGCAGTAGTTAATCAATATTCCGCTAGAGGGGACGAGCGAAGATGTAGTCCATGTAGAAATATAATAAACATTTCAAATATGTCGGAATCTGATCCTGTTGGCATTTTTCTGGTGTATTCAGGGAGTGCAGGAGAACGATTGTTGTTCAGATATCCATATGAATCCGAAGATTTGAATCAAATGTTTGGAAAATGTACATGAACTCGTTATTATTTATTATCGCCCATCAATTTGCTGATTGTGTGCTTTTGTTACGAAGTGGTTCCGTAGCTGAGCACATGCACATTTCTCTGTTGTTTCTTAAACAAAGCCAATTTATTTCGAGCATCCAATATATAACCACTCTAGCGGATGACATGTTGTTGGAAACCAATGGAACACGTCAAATTTGTAAGGGCAGGGCTATCTCCCTCCTGCATTTCTCGGAGTCCACCTCCCACCAATGTTTGAGATCAACCTCCTACTTCTCGCTACAACCCCTTGAACAAGTCAAATTAAAATAAAGTTAGACTATTCTGATAATAAGAACCTCGATTGTTTGAAATTTGCATGTTATTACTATGACCCTATGTAAGATCATATTTACTTCTCCGTCACACAAATCATTTCTATAAATCGTATACAAACTTTTCAACACGGTTATTTCTCTATACTTATATTTCTTATATAGATGTTATGTTCCCTGGACAACTAATAAAATACTAGTTATTGATTTCCTTCACACCTGATTTGAATGCTCATCTCAGCTAGGTCAGTGAGGAGCAGGTGATCTAAATCATTATTTTTCAGCATCTAAATCATTATTTTTCAGCACCTGACATTTTGTAATGCCATATTAATATTTTTTTAATACCTACTGCCACTGTACATATGGTATTCAACAGTCAGTGCCATCCAGGTTGATGTGACAATGCCATAGGATTGATGTGACATAGGTTGATGTGACATTGCCATAGGATGTAGCAGAGTTGAGATGGTTTCAAAACAATTCTTATTTGTCAGAGCGACAACTGTCATTACATTGTTTTAGTAGGAATTATTGTGCCTGTTTTATTTTGTTATTTTTTTTCTATGGCTAGTCATCAAGGATTTCTGAAGTGGTATTTAAGTTTAACATGGAAATTGCATAAATCAGCAATAAATACACACACACCACACTCAGATGTATGTGCATGCTTGCGTGTTTGTATATAAAGCATTGCAATTTATTTCAACTTGAGGGTTTATTCATCAAAAAGTGGGAAAAAACTGTTGTTTGTTGATTGTTGAGTGACAAAAGTTATACAAAACATTTGGCTTATTTGGATGGCTTGTAAATTGTCATACATACAATATATATCTAACTTAATGTTATCTGGTGTACACTGACTTCAATGTTAATTAAACACAGTCGTGTTATTTTCTTCCTGGCAGATCCAGGAACAAATGTGAACCCATATGCTGTACGAGTTACAGAAGACTTGTCTGAACTAAGGTATGACCCAATTATTGTCTCAATAGGATAATTATTTACTTTTGACATGTACTACTAATAATCATGTAAACTGATTTATTCTTTCTATTCTATTTATTGTTAAAACATGGTCATGCAAATTCAATAGAAGCTACCAAAAATAGCATATATATTTTAGCTATGGTGATACAAAATAATGTTTCAGTATAGAGATTCACACTGTACATTGGTTAAGATTGTGCCTTGTGGTGTATCCATAATTCTAGAGTGGCTGATGTGATTTGAATAAAATGAATATTAAATTACCACCAGTAGACACGTAAAAATGTCCTGCAACTGTTTTGTTTGAAATAATCATGGTGCTGTGGCAATGTGTGTTTCATTGTATTTGAACTTGTATTGTATATTGGCAAAATAAAATACATACTAATCAAGGTCTTCCTTAACTTATCAATGCATTTTATTAATCATTTTAAATATTAGATTTTGAATTTGCTGGGCTCTTGTGCAGATTATCATGGAGTTAAAAAATAGTAATATTAAAAAAATGGTATTTTGCATTTCTCTGCTAGCAGCATTACTATTAATATTGTTATCTAATTTACAGAACTCCAGTATCAAGTATTAGTATCAGGACATTGATTGGGTAGGTAAACGAATATTGTCCATTTATGTTGCAAAATTTCTGTTTCTTATGATATGCCTTGTGCACTGAGTACAATGACAAAAATATTTTCTATATTGTGTGAAATAAGAAAATGAAATACAGGGTACATGGTTGTGTAAAAAAAATTATTTAATTATTATCTTTGACAATTGAATATAAACTAAATTTATGAAAATCTGCATATCATGTTGTCCTTGATTGTTTTAAAATATTTTGTGGATATGTTTCTGGTACACCTACAATCCACACTAGGTATTCAGACAAAGGGCTGGCTGCACTGCTTGCTGTGAAACCTGCGCTTTGTGGACACAAGTTTGAGGTGAAGGTCAACGATGTCCTGTTTCTGGGACACCCACTGATTGTGCCCAAGACACATCCATCATCAAAGCATGCCCGCGTCACAATGACATCATTCAATGTTGTATTTGCACTGCAGGTGTGTACAGTGGGATATATGTGGGTGGAGTGGGGGACAGTATGTCGCTGTATTGTAGCTCTTAAACAAGATTTAACAACATTGCCACCCATTGCAAAGGCCCAGATGGCAAGTGGTTGAGGAAGCCATTGGCTTATTGAGAGTCCAACAATTTTTAATCTACGTGTAACCCGCCATCCTGAGATATGTGTCAACCTTGTTTTTAAATATATTCACACTGCTAGCAGTTACACAATCTGTAGATAATTTGTTCCATTAATTTATTGTCCTCTGTGAGAACATTGTACTTCGTGATATTCATTCTACACTGATCTTTTACTAATGTTACCTCATGTTCTCTAGTTCTATCTTTCTTGAGTGAGACAAAATATTTTTATTAAGATTTTCATACCCATTCAATATCTTAAAAAGTATAAATTTGATCTCCTCTTCTTAACAGAACATAACATTTATGTGCAGAGGGGGGTTTGTCCAAAGAGGTTATGTCCAAGGGGGATTTGTCCGGAGGAGGTTATGTCTTTGTGTCTGCTTTCAGAAGCAGTGCAGTGCCTGTGGAATGATTATCCCAACTATGTGTGTGCCATAGACGCCAAGATGTTTAAATCATGTCTGAAGATACAATTATTTAAGACTGCATTTGATAATTATTTGTGATTATAGTCTACTATTGAGAGTGTACATTGTACCTGGTGACCATGATGTAAAAGTATGTTTTCCATGTGCAGGGCAATGCAGATGTGATGCTCATCTCGTGCTACCACGACCTGTCCAAGCAGCTAGCTGTGGCTTTACGACACGAGGAGAAACGATGTGGTTTCTTGAGTGAACAAGCCAGCAAGATGTGCTCCACCCAGGATGACATGGCTTCACAGCCTGAAGGTACATCATCTCACACTTCACACAGCCACACCATAGACTTTGCTGTTCAAGTCTCTTATTACTTGGTCTAGACATTTTCCTATATATTAAAACAATATAGAGATAATCGCCCCTGCATTCAGTGAACACCTCTGAAGCCAATAGATAGTGGCCCTGCAAAAGATGTGTCTGCTCATCACAAGCACTTTTACATTGAAATATTGTACTTGGGTGTGTAGAAATTCTGGTTTCTTGACTTATATATATATTACATTCTACAAGACCCTGTACATTGTTTACCTCACAAAAAACTTTGTTTTCATCTCTGAATATTTTGGCCGTGACTCGTTTGATGGATGTCCATAGAATAAAACGTGCGCTGTACCAAGACATCAGCCAGGAGCTCCCACCAGTCCTTCTTTTGCTTGTATCACACAATGCTGGTCATGTGACATGCCCGTAGCGAAGCCTGTGAGACATGTCCACAATATTCGAAGATGAGAACCAACCTTCTCGTGAGATAAACAATGTTTAATAAAATAATGTAGTTTGTGCACATAAACTGTCCATGTAAAAGAGGTCAGAGTGTCCACTTTAAAGAGGGACCACAACATATTTTCGATGTGGCTGCACACAACTTGCTTGTCATCAGTTGTAGTTGAAGGCAATTGATAAAACCGTGGGTATTGTCATTTGAATGCTCAATGAAAGAATGTCACTGTCAGCTGTTATTAGTACATCAAAGCATATGGTGGGACTGGAACAGGTAGACTCTTGAAATGACAGCTGTCTGATTGCCCTGGAAAAGAGTTTCAGAGATTGGACAAGTCTGGTGTTATTAGAGCTGTCCCATCGCACTAGTTGCAATTTTGTGAGTGAATGTGCATACCACAGGTAGGTGTATGGAAGTGAACTCTGCTTGTGCCCATGGTGATTGATTAATGAATGAACAATCACCTAAATGTGATTAAATTGCAAGGTGTATTTAGGTAATAATAGCTATAAATGATTATGTGTATTTGTCTTAACAGTGTTCATTGTTTTTTTATTTGTGGTTTGTTTCAGATAGTCTGGAATCACCATATGGTGCAATGCTGATGAAATGTCAACTTGCTAAGCAGTTGAAGTCTGTCTATTTGAGGTAGGTGGGGTCTGATCTGATGGGTACAATTGTAAGATTGTGGATAAATCACTGATGTTAGGTTGAGCTGCATAATGGTGTTACCTGTGTTCTGTGCAGTCCATTCCTGTACAAGCTGCATGGTGATTTACTCTGTAGATACATTTCCCAATCATAGTTATGTAGTTTAGGAAGTTGAACATGTATCGCAGCTGCTGATGAAAAAGATAATAATAGGCATATGATCGAATCTCATGAACCGTTGGCATGTGGTGTTTTCAGATGTGTCAAAAAAGTATTCGTATATCATTTTCATATTTTGATTATATAAAGTAGACATGTTGAAATAAGATATGCCGATTACTACGTCCGAATAAATTCCCTGTGGTATGTCAATAACCATTAAGGTTTTTAATAATTTCTTCTGCCTCTCGGATCCAAGCAATACATTTACTGTTAATGTGTATTTAATGAATACCATTAATATATATTCATAATGTGAGGAGCTTGACTGATAGACAACATACTGATGCTATCAAAACACCTAGCCAATTTTGTTTCAACTATATTTTTCATATTTGTCAGGGATCGAGATGGTATTGCTAATGATTTACCAACTAGAAATGTAGTAGAGCACATCCTTTTGAACATAGCCTATAAAAAGAACACAGACATATATGTGACCATTGAATTGTATAATTAATTATAGGGCATTTTGGGAGTGTAAATTTGATTGTCATATTCAACATACCAAATGTCCAGTGATAAGCAGCAAACATGAATTGTTAAGCAGAAATAGGTAGAAAACATAAAAGTCAACCACAACCGGTGGACCACGAGGTGCCCCTGAATATTCATCCAGACAGTGGATAGGGCGACAGGTCAACATCAGGACGAGGGCGACAGGTCAACATCAGGACGAGGGTGCAGCAGTAGTTGAATCAAACAAGAGTGATTCAACTCGGCTGATTTCGATCAGATTTCACTGATTTTTATCTGATTTCGATCACTTTTGAAAGTTGTTGGTCCAGCTGCTGAGCAACTTTTTATATGAAGGTCATACACTGCTCCTTGACATAATTATTGAACAATTTTACTTTCCCATGCCTACTTTCCATTTCATTATAGGAGACATTTAATACAAACTCGCTCCTGTGGTTTTATCATGATAATGGCTGCTGGATGAATCTGATGTGTTGTGTTTCTGCTTTTTGTGGCGTGACCTTCTTTAGAAATGAATGTGTCATTGCAACGGTGTGGATTCGTTCCTATGTAAGTTCCACAAAGCTCTAAAACTGGGTGTTTCATTCGTGGTCCTTCCAGTGTTATATAACGGCGTGGATGGTCACTTTTTCAAATACTCTGGATTCGTGAGGCAGAGGATTCGTGAGATTTGTGTGATGCAATTAACACTCCAACTCATAAGAAATTGTGTCCAGAAAGAAAGGTATCATTATTTTATAAAAAGATCGTACCCAAAGTATCTATACATAATGAACTATATGCCACTAATCACCTTAACTTTTGTAATTATAGGTGTTCTTAATGGATTCGTGAGGCAGAAGCTTTTCCTGACCAAAACTGACTTTCATTTCCTTTTTTATTATGGTACAAACATCACTTAATTCATAATTGTTTCTGCATTATATGTTCATAGTATATATATATATATATATATATATATATATATATATATATATATATATATATATCTATTTATATATATATATATATATATATATATATATATAATATATATATATATGTGTGTGCGTGCATGCACGCATGCATGCGTGGTGTGATGCGAGGGTCGTGGAGCTTGATACTGATTATATATTTCAGTATTTTAAAACTTTTTGTCAGGCCTACTTTTTGGATTCATGAAGCAGAAAGAAAAATTTGCCAAAGGAAATAAAGTCAGTGAAAAAAATCACATTTGGGCTCATAGAAATCATTTTGGTACTATAGAAATCATTGAACATTAATGGTTTGATTATAATGACATTCATATGTGTATGTGCATGCAGTTCTTAGTGGTAGGTAAAGCTTGGGAAAAAAGTAAAAAAAACACTTTATTAAATCATACAGCCCATAATATCTGTCACACCTATGAAAAATTATACAGTCTGTAGCAGTGTGAACCAGTGGATCCACATCAACTATAATGCGTTCTCTTGCAGTCTCTGTAGAAGTGGTGTGGTACAGCTGTATGTGAACCAGTAGATCCACATCAACTATAAGATGTTCTCTTGCAGTCTATGTCACAGTGGTGTGGTACAGCTGTATGTGAACCAGTGGATCCACATCAACTATAATGTGTTCTCTTGCAGTCTCTGTACCAGTGGTGTGGTACAGCTGTATGTGAACCAGTGGATCCACATCAACTATAATATGTTCTCTTGCAGTCTCTGTAGCAGTGGTGTGGTGCAGCTGTATGTATTCTCTTGCAGTCTCTGTCACAGTGGTGTACAGCTGTATGTGAACCAGTGGATCCACATCAACTATAATGTGTTCTGTTGCAGTCTCTGTACCAGTGGTGTGGTAAAGCTGTATGTGAACCAGTGGATCCACATCAACTATAATGTGTTCTCTTGCAGTCTCTGTCACAGTGGTGTGGTACAGCTGTATGTGAACCAGTGGATCCACATCAACTATAATGTGTTCTCTTGCAGTCTCTGTACCAGTGGTGTAGTACAGCTGTATGTGAACCAGTGGATCCACATCAACTATAATATGTTCTCTTGCAGTCTCTGTAGCAGTGGTGTGGTACAGCTGTATGTGAACCAGTGGATCCACATCAACTATAATATGTTCTCTTGCAATCTCTGTAGCAGTGGTGTGGTACAGCTGTATGTGAACCAGTGGATCCACATCAACTATAATGTGTTCTCTTGCAGTCTATGTCACAGTGGTGTGGTACAACTGTATGTGAACCAGTGGATCCACATCAACTATAATATATTCTCTTGCAGTCTCTGTAGCAGTGGTGTGGTACAGCTGTATGTGAACCAGTGGATCCACATCAACTATAATATGTTCTCTTGCAGTCTCTGTCACAGTGGTGTACAGCTGTATGTGAACCAGTGGATCCACATCAACTATAATGTGTTCTCTTGCAGTCTCTGTAGCAGTGGTGTGGTACAGCTGTATGTGAACCAGTGGATCCACATCAACTATAATATGTTCTCTTGCAGTCTCTGTCACAGTGGTGTACAGCTGTATGTGAACCAGTGGATCCACATCAACTATAATGTGTTCTCTTGCAGTCTCTGTAGCAGTGGCGTGGTACAGCTGTATGTGAACCAGTGGATCCACATCAACTATAATGTGTTCTCTTGCAGTCTCTGTAGCAGTGGTGTGGTACAGCTGTATGTGAACCAGTGGATCCACATCAACTTCAGTCTGCCCCACAAGGTCCACATGGCCCACAGTCCTGGCATGAAGATCACAGTAACTGCAGCTTCTCATTCTATCTATAACAACTATTCACATGATCTAATAATCCTGACTGCTTCATCTACCATCTTCAATTGTCAACACTGTGCTGGGGTTTTTAGTTAATTAACCATCGCTCAGCATTACACCACTGGCACTAGTATTCCAATACCTTTTACCACTGGCACTAGTAGTAGTCCAATACCTTTTACCACTGGCACTAGTAGTCCAATACCTTTCACCACTGGCACTAGTAGTCCAACACCTTTTACCACTGGCACTAGTAGTCCAACACCTTTTACCACTGGCACTAGTAGTCCAATACCTTTTACCACTGGCACTAGTAGCCCAGTACCTTTTACCACTGGCACTAGTATTCCAATACCTTTTACCACTGGCACTAGTAGTCCATTGACTTTTACCACTGGCACTAGTAGTCCAATACCTTTTACCACTGGCACTAGTAGCCCAGTACCTTTTACCACTGGCACTAGTAGTCCAATACCTTTAGACACTAGCATTAGTAGCCCAGTACCTTTTACCACTGGCACTAGTATTCCAATACCTTTTACCACTGGCACTAGTAGTCCATTGACTTTTACCACTGGCACTAGTAGTCCAATACCTTTTACCACTGGCACTAGTAGCCCAGTACCTTTTACCACTGGCACTAGTATTCCAATACCTTTTACCACTGGCACTAGTAGTCCATTGACTTTTACCACTGGCACTAGTAGTCCATTGACTTTTACCACTGGCACTAGTAGTCCAATACCTTTTACCACTGGCACTAGTAGCCCAGTACCTTTTACCACTGGCACTAGTAGTCCAATACCTTTAGACACTAGCATTACTAGCCCAATACCTTTTACCACTGGTACTAGTAGTCCATTGACTTTTACCACTGGCACTAGTAGTCCAACACCTTTCACCACTGGCACTAGTAGTCCAATACCTTTAGACACTAGCATTAGTAGCCCAATACCTTTTACCACTGGTACTAGTAGCCCAATACCTTTTACCACTGGCACTAGTAGTCCAATACCTTTAGACACTAGCATTAGTAGCCCAATACCTTTTACCACTGGCACTAGTAGTCCAATACCTTTTACCACTGGCACTAGTAGCCCAGTACCTTTTACCACTGGTACTAGTAGTCCAATACCTTTAGACACTAGCATTAGTAGCCCAATACCTTTTACCACTGGCACTAGTAGTCCAATACCTTTTACCACTGGCACTAGTAGTCCAATGTGTTTTGCCTTAACTGGTTTGTAAGCTAATGTGTGGAGGAGAAATGTTCATACATTAGTCTGTTCAACATAGTGCTTCATTGTACTGCTTTATGTGTGGTTTATGATTTATATTTTATTCCTTATTTGTAGCCAAAGACAATTCAACGGTGTGTGGAATCACTGAGGTAAGTTGCCATTGTTTACTTACTTGGGCTTTAACTTCAACAATTATACAGAATATTTATAACCATCCTTCAGCTTGACTCTCTTTGGTGAATGTTTAATGATCAAGGATGACTTTAAGTGTTCAAGTACAAGCAGGCCTACATGTACTTGTGTTGAAGTACAGGTAAGCCTAAATATACTTGTGTTCATGTACAGTACAGGTAAGCCTACATGTACTTGTCTTCAAGTACAGGTAGGCCTACATGTACTATATGGCATGTGCATCTTGTTGTAGGCCGTACCATGGTATGTTGCTTCTCGTGGACGAAGAGACATTGCTCGATTCACTACCACCAGATGGCAGTCCATGTCTGACTCGACTCATCCAAGTATCTAGTCCACTGAAGAATCTGCAGGACCTTGCATCTGACGCTGATCTCTCTCTAGGACAGGTCAGTTCTAGGATGGGCACTGAACTCATAAGTTTTTGATAATCATTCTTTATTCTGAGTACTCGATGTGACTTGGAGTAAATTGGTCTAAGACAGTGAGCTTACATTTTGTTGATGTCATCATTAACTTTGTCAAGTGTCAATCAGGGTTTTGAAAATGTTCTTTATAAATTTTCTTATTAGTGTTAATACTAATAATTATAACTCCTTTAAAACCAAGAAACCACCTTTGAATAGAATGATGACATTTGTAGATAAACACCCTCTCTTATATTTGTGATAATGCAATAAAACCTTATTCTGATGGAAGCTGCCATCAAAGCTTCATAGCAAGTTAAGTCAAATGTATACACCTGGTACTTTAGTACATCCCTTGAATACAGCAATCCTTCAACATTTCTTCACCAGAAGCCAATTTCACAAAGCGTTTGTACCGTACGAAGGAACTTATGTGGATGTTTGATTTAGATTATGTAACTCGGAACAGTCGTAGAAAACAACTGTATGTTACTACCAACTGCCCTTGGTTCATACGGTATGAACGCTTCGTGAAACTGGCCCCAGACTGTTCATTTTCACTGGGATTTGGTGTTTGTCTAGCTAGTCCATAAGGTCCAACAGGTGACTTACATTCTGTGGTCACTGCAGGTGTTTCAGTTGGTCACTCATCTTGTGTACTGGGGAAAGGCTGCAATAATCTACCCACTGTGCGAGTCCAACGTCTACGTGATCACTCCAGACACTAACATGATTGTGTGAGTATGAACCTCATAGACCAAGACAATAACATGATTGTGTGACTAGGAACTTCATAGACCAAGACACTAACATGATTGTGTGAGTAGGAACCTCATAGATCAAGACACTAACATGATTGTGTGTGTAGGAACCTCATAGACCAAGACACTAACATGAATGTGTGAGTAGGAACCTTATAGACCAAGACACTAACATGATTGTCTCAGTAGGAACCTCACAAACCAAGACAGAACTGGTCATGTGAATAGGACACTATAGTGTAATACTTATATGTTGTGTTGACAATATTGTGATTTTGTTATAGAAATTCCACTCTTGTTGAGAAATTTGTGGAGCTGTTTCCCGGTATGTCTCTCCCGGCCGTCATATCTGAGTTCTCCCTGCCAACTCCCCTGGGAGAACACCGAGATGTCCTGGGTCTACCCCAGCAGCAGGTGAACCCAACTTTCTTCCATCCTTCTTAACCAGACACAACTTGTTGATATTGCAGTTTGTTACGACATCATAAGCACCACACTATTAGCATATTTTTCCCAAGTATTTGTACTTGAATGCTATCTAAAAGTATTCGTATTTGTTCTCTATGAAAGAAGTATGAATTATCACGAGCTGGTAACTGACTGACCTCATGTGTCATGAGACACCACAATGACAGATTTGAATGTCACATAACACCAAATGTCACTGTGAACTTGTGCCAAGAAAAAGAGGCTGTATAAAGCATTTATTACATGTAGATCTTCTGAAGATAAGCATAAATACAAAACTTATAAAAATAAATTAACAACTATATTAAGACTCACTGAAAAACAGAACTACAGCACATTGTTAGAGAAATAGAAAACTAATGTTACTTGGAAAATATTAAACTGTAATCAACAAACAATTTAACACACCAATATATCTTGATTTTTTATGAAGAGTTACAAATCAATTTCAGACAAGAAAGAGATAGCCAATGGATTTAATAAATTTTTTACAAATGTTTGCCCTAACAAAACATATTTCATTACCTGATAAGGATGTATCTATTTATGACTACTTGGGAAAAGGACTGGAAAGTAGTGTTTCTAAATCCTATTGAGGACCAAGAAATTATTAGAACTGTTCAACATTTAAAAAATAAAATGTCAACAGATTGTAGTGATGTTAACATGAATATTATAAAAAAATTCTAAAATTGTAAAACATTTAGTCACATTTGCAATGTATCCTTTCAAACGGGAGTATTTCCTAGCAAAATTAAAATTGTCAAAGTTGTTTCAGTATTTAAGTCTGGTGAAAAGGGTGTGTTTACAAATTTACAGACCCGTCTCATTGTTACTTCAGTTCTCAAAAATACCACAGAATTTATATAATGATGGGTTGAAAAAATTCTTAAATAAGTATGATGTACTCAGTCCAAGCCAGTATGGTTTCACATCTAATATGTCATTGTATCATATGTAATCTCATGCGCTGTTGGAATTGGTTTAAGAAATGCACTAGATAACAAAAAGTACGCTATTGGAGTATTTGTTGACCTACGGAAAGCTTTTGACACTGTTGATTATGATATTTTGGCATCAAAAATTGCATTTCTATGGTGTGCGTAGTATTGCACATAAATGGATAGTGGGTTATTTGGAAAATAAAAAACAATTTGTTCAGTATAAAAATTGTCATTCAGACATACCAAATGTATGTTGTGATGTTCCTCAAGGTTCTATTTTAGGACCAAAGCTATGTGTCATCTACATGAATGACATTTGTAATGTTTCAAAGGTATTTAAGTTCATTTTATTTGCTGATGACACAAACTTGTTTTATTGTGATAGTAATTTAAATAAACTTATCCGACGGACGAACACCGAGTTGGATGAGTTGCATGTGTGGTTTACTGTAAATAGGTTTACTGTAAATAAGTTTACAGTAAATAGGTTTACTGTAAATAGGTTATCACTAAATCTTACAAAAAACAAATTACATGATGTTTGGAAATCGCCAATTGAATACAAGCATCTCCATAAAGATCAACAAAGAAGCACTTGATAGAGTTGAAGTCACAACGTTTTTAGGTATTCTGATTGATGACAAGTTAACATGGAAAAATCACATTTCCTTGGTGAAATCTAAACTTTCAAAGTGTTATGCAATTATGTAGAGAGCCAACATCATGATTGATAGAATCTGATGTGGCTTGAGTGTATTATTGTACTGTGTTGAAGTATGGGGCAACACTTATGTTACAGATATTGAGTGTTTAGTCTTGTTACAGAAATTGGTAGTAAGGTTACTTTGTGGTGCTAGGAGGTTGGATCACATCTAGGCTATAATCTTCGCATTCTTAAAGTACCAAATATTGTAGAGTTAAGAATTGGTATTATTATGTTTAAGGCATATCATAATCTATTGTCAAAAAAAAAATTATAACGCTAAATTTTTTAATAGTTATGCTATGTGACATGTAACTATTTGTGATGAAAAAATGACTGGGATTGGGGTTATAAAATATTACTTTTAGTCTCAATTTATTGAGGTGGTGTTTGTTAAATTGACTGTGCAAATTCAAATTGGTTTGGGACGAAATTAAAGTTACTATTTCACGTTCAGCCTGCCATGAATGAACATGAAAATTAAGTCTGATGTACCATGTTTTGAAAGCAAAACAATCTGTCACATGCATACAATTGTATACTGTATTCTATTCAGGACTATGTATTTCTAATTTTGTAATAGGACAAGTAACATAATATTACACTTCTTGCCCTTTTTTTGACAATTTTATAGTTATGAAATGTTGTTCTATTATGTTTTTCTATTATTGTTGTTGAAAATAAAGATTAATTCATTCATGTGTATTACTTTTTGTTTGATATCAAAATGCACATTTCAGCATGGAAAGGTTTTTAAAAATGTACTATCAACATTAGTCCAGTGGTTATCAGAGTCAGTCTGTGTATCCATACATCTATTTATCTATGCATACTATAATTGGAAAGTGATATGTTATTACTCTACTTTCAGTAATCATCACTGACAATTACACATATAATACAGCTGTCATCTAGTCCGCAAAAAAATTATTGTTGTAGTTTAAGAAACGTTTTAGTGGTTATTATATCCAGGCTCAGATGTCACTGTTCATTATATCCTGGCTCAGCAGCTACAGTTGTCACTGTTCATTGTATCCAGGCTCAGCAGGTGCAGATGGTGGTTTGGATGCTGCAGCACCAACTTCTGGTTCAGCTGCACATCTACGTCTACCGCCTGCCTGACATCCAGACAGACAGGACCCACAACAAGTCTGCCATCAACTTCCTGTCACCAGACGACTTGCCTGCACTCCGACGCAAAGACACACGGGTGTCAGATGCTGCATCATCAGGTTGGAAGTGACATCATGCATATTGGCCACTTTACCACAGGGTTTCATCTACATAGACAGGGTTGACAGGGTGGATAAAACACAGGGGTATGTGGTGGGAGTAAACAACTGGGGGTAAATAACTGGTGGTATGGGACAAGGGGGTAAATAACTGGTGGTATGGGACAAGGGGGTAAATAACTGGTGGTATGGGACAAGGGGGTAAATAACTGGTGGTATGGAACAAGGGGGTAAATAACTGGTGGTATGGGACAAGGGGGTAAATAACTGGTGGTATGGGACAAGGGGGTAAATAACTGGTGGTATGGGACAAGGGGGTAAATGACTGAGGGACACAATAGCACATGATGCCATTGTGTAAAAATGTATGTTGGTCTTCAAACATGTAAGCCTTGCTTAGTCTCATATTATGACATCAAATCGACTGGTACTTACTTACCTAGTCCTCTTCGCTGAAGGTAGAGCATAGAGCCGAAACGACTTTTTTCTAACATACTCTGTTATTTGCTGCTTTCTTCCTTTCTTTCCAGGTGGTTGTATGTTTCTTTACTTCCTCATCTATTGATTTACTCCAAGTAGTTTTGGGTCTGCCGGTTTTTTCTTTTTCCTTGTGGATTCCAGTCTAAGGCGTCTCGTGACATTGTTGGTTTGTTTTCGGAGGGTGTGCCCTATACATGTCCATTTTCATCTTGCAATCTCTTTCCTGATGCTGTGTTGGTCTGTCGTCATCCAGATTTCTTTGTTTGTGGTTTTATCTTGCCATTTGGTTTTCAGGATGTATCTCAGACATTTGTTAATGAATGTTTGTAGCATTCGGGTTGTTGTCTTGGTTACTCGCCATGTCGCAGAGCCATATAGCAATACATTTTTCACGTTGGTGTTGAAGATTCTGATCTTGCTTCATGTTGAGAAAAATTATGTGTTCCACACTGTCTTGAAAATGCTGAATGCATGCCTGGCCTTTCCAATCCTGTTTTTGACATCTTCATATGTTCCTCCTTTGTATGTCACTACACTTCCCAGATAGGTGAATTTTTTCCCCCTCTATATCTTTTCCATTCAGCTGTACCTTAGCTTGTTGTGTACTGTTCACCTTTAGTAGTTTTGTTTTCTGTATGTTTATTTCCAAGCCTGTCTTTTCTGCTTCCTGCGTCAATTTGCTGGACTTCTTTTGCATTTGTTTGTGTGTATGTGATAGTAGGCAGATGTCGTCTGCAAAATCTAGATCATGCAACTGTTTAGTGAATGTTCACTGGATGCCATTTTGGCCCTGTTTAACAGTCTCTCTCATTATCCAGTCTATCACCATGATAACAATTAATGGTGATAGGATGCACCCTTGTCTTACACCAGTCTTTACTTCAGATGTCTCAGACAGTTTTCCATTATGGATAACTTGGCAGGTGGAATTTTCATACATCTGCTGGATTAGTGTCACAAGCTTTGCTGGTATCCCATAATGATGCATCAGCATCCAGATAACGTCTCTGTCTACTCTATCAAAAGCTTTCCCGAAGTCTATGAAATTAATGTATAGGGGTGACTGCCACTGAATTGATTGTTCTACAATTATTCTCAGTGTAGCAATATGATCAGTGCATGATTTGTTTTTCTGAAAACCAGCTTGTTCTTCACGTCGGTTTTCATCCAGTGCTCCTTTCATTCTGTCCAGTAGTATGCATGTGAAGACTTGGTATGGATAGGAGTGCGATTCCTCTCCAGTTCTTGCACATTCCCAAGTCACCTTTCTATTTCCATTAGAAATTACGTAACCCTTTTTTGATGTTTTTGGTTTTAGCACAATGGAAGTGTCTTTATTGTATTGTAAAGTTACATTACTGAATATCACGTTGCAGCAACTAGTGATGAGAGCCAGGGCCCAACAGAGAAGTCATCTTCCTTTGACATTGGCAGCGACGGCATCTCAGACGATGCACGTTTCCAGTGGCATCTCCTGCAAGACAGTCTGAGCACCGAGACAAAGGAACACATTATGAACATCGCAACACCAGACAATGTGGAAGATAGCCAACTGTTTGTAAGGTGTGGCATGGCTCAGTCAGGGATTGTAGTATCAGCCAGTGATCAAATTTGATGGTTGAACTATATATTATAGTGTAACAAAATTATGGATATATCAGTATTACAGAGACAGTGGCCTAGCTATCGCTGTAAAGAATCTCAATATAAAGGAACATTTGCTTAAAAGGAACAACTTTAAAATCCCCTTTCTGGTCTGCACTGTTTGATGTACACATGAATATAAGGAACATTGGATATATGGAACATTTTTACTACGTCCCAACATGTTCCTTATACATATGGTGAGAGTTCACTTTGTGTAACAAACTGTAAATGAAACTATTCACACTATTGATATACAAGCCAAAAATAAGATCACAAAATTATGTAATTTTTTTAATAACATTTTTGTGTTTATAATTACGTAAAAATTTTTACCAAATCAAATTGTTTTCATATATGATGAGGTCTTGTATGTATTTCTTTCAATGGCTCAGATAGAAGTTACCACAGTTTATATGTTGGGTCTCTTCAGTTGAGCTGTAGAGATTGTCTCAGGCAGAGTTCAGTTACATCCCCGCAAGTACTTGTTCTTAAATAATGATATTTTCAGTTATAGACAGTCATTAACCTTGCCTACCCTCTGTGGCTCCTCAGCCTATTCCTCCATGTGTTCACAACTTGAACATTGTGTAACCATGCTAAGATTGCCTAACCCTACAGCTTTGATGGCCATAGAGCTCAGGTTTCTGAGGATTTGGGTGCAATATAAGTTTTTTGTATTGTATTTTTGTGATTTGAACACGTGTTGCAAACACAGTGTTTATTATGCAGTACCTGTTACGACGTTTTCTTTGTCCTGCAGACTGTGTCCGTACTTCAATGGCCAGCACCACCTGGAGGAGATCATGTACTACGAAAATGTGCGCCGCTCACAGCTACTGACACTGCTCGACAAGTTCAGGGACATGCTTATCTTGTGTCAACACGAAGACGTTGGAATCACCACCTGGCTGAATGACGACAAGACACCGACACTGAATCGTAGTTGGTAGTGCCATGTTTTGCAACACAACACCTGGCTGAATGATGACAACACACCGACAAAGAATTATTGTTGGTAGTGCCTTGTCAACACCTGTCTGAATGACGACAACACACTGACACTGAATCATTGTTGGTAGTGCCATAGCAACACAACACCTGGCTGAATTATGACAACACCGACAATGAAACGTTGTTGGTAGTGCCATGTCAACACCTGGCTGAATGACTACAGTATACCAACACCAACACAACATATTAGCTTCATCCACGCTGAAGCCATATTGATTTTTGACTCGAGACAGGACAACATATTTACACATTACATGCAAGAAGCAGAATAAATTTTATTTCACAATATGCCTGCACCAATAGCCCAGCCTGCAACAATAGTGGGGCTTTAGCAGGGAACAAAGTAACTCTGCAGACTGGTATTCAAACCCCCCAAATTCCTCCAGAGGACAGGCATGTACATTTGAAGTGTTTTTGCGCTATGTCTTCATCATTAAATAGCATGGTAACATTTTCACTGTGCCTGCACTTACAAAGAAAGAGCACATTTTTTCTCACATCAATTCCAGCAGTGCCGATTCAGCTTTTTTGTCCCTAACACTGACACCCTTGCTACCCTGAACATAAAACCTCAGGGGTTTTTGGGCCCATTCTTCCCCAGCAGAAGACACCCCAATACGAGATGTGATAACAATGTTTCTTTCTGCAATTTTTTCAGCGTCTTCTAACCATATGTGTAGACATTTTGTCAAATCCACTTTGTTAGTGTTTGCCTTGTTTATGGCCATAGCCTGCGTCAGCTTGGATGGTCCGTTGCCAAGGTCATGCTCCTTCAAGCTGTTGCCTTTGTCTGACCTCCTGACTCCTCTTAATGTCCTCATGGTATTGATGCCCTGGAGATCATCTAAGGCTCGAATGAGCACAGCTGCACCATCACCTGCATAACAAAACAATACTGAGGTAATATCGCTGTTATCAGTGCCAGATTAACAATGTTGGTGTGCCTGATACCAACTTTTTTTAGGGGGCCCTTACTGAGTGCATCAAAGACAAAGATCGAGACACGTTATTGACTATGGAGGTAACCCCATACCTTAACATTTATTCAACTATGTTTGAGCATTTAAGCATTCACAATGACAAGCAAGAATAACGGCATACAATAAAAATACAGTGTTAAATAATGACCATACAAGTTCCCCTGAGAAAACAAACAACATCCAAATGCGAAAAAGATTATGATTTTGTGGGGGCCCCTTTTATGGGGTACAAATGTACCTCTTGTACCATGGTTATTCCAGCACTGGGGAATATCTGTAGGTGGGTTGAAAATGTTCAGCCCTATGTCAAACGTAGCACATCAAATAACAGATTATTTGTATCGTATATCATACTGCTTTACTTTTACTCAATTACATATATAATATACATTATTATTTTAAAAGTTATATTTAGTCCAGTTGTGCTAACGTTTCACCTGACAGTGTCATGATAATTAAATTTATAAAATATAAATATCTGCTAGTATATTTTACCTTTACTCGAGATGTTCAGACACGTGTAGACGCCATAGATGTTGTACACGTAAGCTGTACCTGCCTGCATAAACATAGCACCATTCTTCGCTGTCTCTTTACCTCCATAGGAATGTGACGCCTTGTCATCATCTCCGAGATAAGCCTCAGTTTCAACAATTCTTCCACAGAGTTTCTCACCCGAATCCACAACCCTTACAAGGCGTTTGCCAAGCAAAGCCTTCGCCAACTCTACACAGGGTTTATCATAACAGGAAAACAGCAGTCTAGTACCGTTGTCTTGTTTTACAGATGCACCACATATATTAGTGTTTGTTGGTTTACATTTTGTTGTCACAGATTCTGTAGTTCTTGTTGACCTTTGCCGTTCTCCAACATCAGCTTTCTGCTGCTCTGGGCTGGTTATGCTGGATGAAAGCTTTCTTGCTTTAGCTGGTATTTCCTCTATACCACCAGACGCTGTTTTTGTTGGTATGTTTTTTACCAAGACTGTCTTTTCACCTGAAGTTGCAGACAACTCAGCCATTGTCAGTGTGTGCTGCTGTGCCAACACTCGATCATTCACTGCTTCACAATTTCATCATTGGCATTGCTAATGGTTAATGGATTATTTTTGTCTGAAATTTGACTGCATCCATTTGCAATTTCTGATAAAGCTCATTATTTGGTTTCATCTTCATATTTTGTTACATGACCAGTTTCAAACATCCACTGAAACAGAAATAATGAAAAATTTAATCTTAGATGATTTGTCAGACTGGATATAAGCCTAAATGCATGTGCAGAGTAATTATCTGAGGCTACAAGAGCTGACAGATTGGTTATAAAACATTACATTGTCTTTTTATGACAGTTAGTGGACAACCCCGTACTTCCTGCCACACTAGTTCCCGTCAAGTCTTCTAGACTAAAGCAATAAAAGCCAATTGTCTGAATTTTGCAAAGGCAAAGCTAATAGTTTCGTTTGTCATGTTTTCACTGACATACGCAAATGCACACACGGTCATTTACACACCTCTCTGAAAATACGCCCTGATAATTTACGCAAGTCAGTCATATGGATCAAATAATATCAATCGAATGTTTCTCTCCTGTCACATTCCCGCTAGGATGTAGTACACACACGCCCAGGGCGAGTCTCTTGTATAAGGCTAAGTGGTAGCATAGATATATAGTACTAATTGTATTACTATTATTATGGTGGGAGCAAAGGCCTATGGGTTTATACATAGCTGCTGACCTATTCAGTTGTTTTCACTAATTTCACTGCGCATGTTCGGTGTTTATTGCGCAAGCGTACTAGGTCACGCCCCGAAAACATCGCTTGCGTTTCTTGTTATAAAAAGTAGGCTACATGTCACACGTTTCCTGTATTCTGTTTTTGATTCTTTGTTTCGTACGAGATACATCGTAAGACGGTAAGTACTTGCGGGATTAGATATACAATTACTTTGAATGTCTATATGATAAAATATTCGTTATCGGCAAAGTTAAGGTTCAGCTATTTGCGGATAAGGAGCTAGCGTCACCCAATCGAAAAGTCCCGGGCCTAGCCCGTAGCCGAGCGTACGTTCACACGGTAGTGACAAATCAGCGTATAACCATGTAACTTGAAAGGATGAACCGTGTTATTCAACAAAATCATATTATCGTGGTTATGATAACTTGAGAGGCCTTGTAAAAACGTACGACTATCATGGAACTGTCTGAGTGACTGCGGAAGCAAACGATCATACGAGGCCAGTCAATAAATAACTAATTGGCTAGGGCTATAGCCTAGGCTAGGAGGCTAGATATATAAAAAATCAGATCGACCAGATGACCATTTAAATGGTTACACACGTTACAGTGTCCTAACAAATTTATAACACTTGCAATTTTGTTGATATCTTCATTATTTCCGACGTAAATAGTTTTTGATGTATTGAACGTAATTATTGATGTGAAGTAAAGGGGTAAGACCACAGTTGACCTTCCTGTTTATTGTTTCACACGAATGTAGGGCGCATGAAATTGTAAAATGGTAACTTAATAAATTAATATTATGTGACATGAGTGCCTTTGAGCAAGAATATTCACAGGTTTGTTTGTAGAAGCTATTGGCTGTGAAACAGTGCATTTTTTTAAGAGTTTAACTGGCGGAGGGATTTATGGGAATTTTTCTGCTATGGGCCACGTGGGCGCATGAATACATGGCTATTTTTGTCAAAATTGATAGGCATCGCACGTCGGGGCGATTTAAAAGAGCTGGAGGTATGTGATTTTGATAAAATTTGGTCAGTATATCAATGAGATGATGGCAATTGCTGTGTACAATTTTCAGAATTTTTGATGGTCACGTTTTCTTATAATCAGACAAAACGTTAACATGGCCACCAATGCAATTCTCAACTGTGGTCTGACTCCTAAAAAGGTATGTGACCTACAAACGAATGTTAATAATATTTTACCTTGACATTACCTAATTAGTTCACCTACATTTCACACCTGACCTATTTATAGGGAGTAAAGGCATGATATGGCTGTAATTAATTAGTAAATTGGGTCTATTAAACTTTTGGGGATGAAAATGTTCAGTATATCAACTTCAATAGTATGTGACCTGGTCAGTCCATATTTTTATTACCTAATTAATTGACCTACATGTCACTTTTTTTTTTACTTCCAGAATCTTGATGCAGCAGCGATTTGAAATTGGTGTAGAGAATTTAAAAAAAAGTGGAATATCGAATAGAATAAGTATTACTATTGCACATATACTACATACACAAACTTCTTATAGACATATATTAATAAACTGTTTTTGTTAACATAGGCAGTATTTTCCCCGGACTCAATTTCAACGAGCGATAAGGGGGAGTTTGTTTACAGGTCATGAATTAAACTGGTGTACCAAACTATCGTATACATTGTTAAATATATATTTAACAAGATTTAACAAGATTGCCATCTCGAACAACAAGTTCCAGATGGCAAGTGGACAAGGAAGCCATTGGCTTATCGAGAGTCCAACAATTTTCTCATCTATATGTAGCCCGCCCTTATCAGATATCTGTCAATTCTATTTTTAAACATATTCACACTACTAGCATTAACACAATCGTTTGGCAGTTTGTTCCATTCATTTATCACCCTCTGTGAGAATGAGTACTTTCTCATGTCCAACCTACACTGCTCCTTAACTAATGCTGCTTTGTGTCCTCTGGTTCTACTGCCTTCTTTAAGTTTGAAGAACATATTCCTATCAACATCCTCATAACCGTTCACTATTTTAAACACTTCTATTTGGTCTCCTCTTAGTCTCCTGGTCTCTAGTGTTGTCAAACCACATTGTAATAAGCGACTTTTGTAACTAAGGTCTCTTAATTCTGGAATCATCTTAGTTGCTCTTCGTTGTATTCTTTCTAGCTTATCTATGTCTTTTTTACGATATGGTCTCCATGCTTGAATATAATATTCCAAATGTGGTCTAACTATTGCTTTGTACAGGGGTGCAATTAGATGTTTCTCCTTATACGTGATAGTTCTCCTAATTAGGCCTAGAATTTGATTTCCTTTCGAAGCAGCAATCCCACATTGCTCTGAAACTTTCATGTCAGCATTAAATGTTACTCCTAAATCCTTTTCTTGTGTGGTTCTACCTAGTACAACATCCCCCATTTTATATTCCTCGTCCATATTTCCATGTCCTATGTGTATACATTTACACTTCCCAAAATTGAATAACATTTGCCATTTTTCTGACCATTTAACTAATTTTTCTAGATCGTCCTGTAAACTTTGTTTATCTGTATCATTAGTAACCTTTCTGAATACTTTTGTGTCATCTGCAAATTTGAGTACTTTGCTAGATATGTCATCCTCCAAATCATTTATATATATTAAAAACAGTATAGGGCCTAACACTGATCCCTGTGGTACCCCACTCAAAACAGATTTCCAGTTTGAAATCTTACCATCTACTATTACTCTCTGTCTTCTGTGTGTAAGCCACTTTTCTATCCAGTTGATTACATCATTGCCTATACCATGGGCTTTTAGTTTAAGTAACAATCTTTGATGTGGCACTTTATCGAAAGCTTTCTGAAAATCTAAGTAGACAACATCCACTGGTGACCCGTGATCTACCCACTTTGTAATTTCTTCTAAAAAACATAAGAGATTGGTTAGACATGACCTTGCTTTTAGGAATCCATGTTGAGATGTATTTATTAATTTATGTTTTATGAGGAATTCCACCATGTGGTCTCTAATTAATGTTTCAAGTAATTTACATACAACTGATGTTAAACTCACTGGTCTGTAATTTTCTGGCTTGTTCCTCGATCCCTTCTTAAACAGCGGCGTAATGTTTGCTTCTTTCCATTCTGAAGGAACTATTCCTTCTTCTAGTGACAAGTTAAATAAGTTTGCAAGTGGTGTACAATTTGATCAACAATTTCCTTTAGCAGTTTTGGTTGTATCCCATCAACTCCAGGTGATTTATTATCTTTCATCTTCTTAATTTTCTTTGCTATCATTGCAGGAGTTACAAATAACTGCCCTAAATATTCTGATGTATTGCCCTCAAATTTAGTCAGTGGAACTGGAAGTGAGCTGATATCTTCTGTGGTAAAAACTGAGCTGAAATACTCATTCAGGACCTCTGCCATTTGGAACCCATCTGAAATTATGTTTTCACTGTTGCTTTCCAGTGGTCCGACCTTATCTCAAACTTTCTGTTTACTCCTCACATAAGCATATGTTAAATAAAGTGAGACATTTACATAACTTACAAACATAAGGTAATATCTGACATAGTTGTAGTAAACGATTTCGGCAAAAAGGAATTAACAGCAGGATGTTAGCATAAGTTCATTTACACTGACTTCGTTGTTTTGTTTACACAGTGTTCTCTGTATTCGCTAGGTGGCAGGCTTTTTTTTGCTCGTGCGAGCTTAGTAGAAAAGACATAGTTAGCAAGTATATTAGCCTAGTGTTCTTTTGAACACGAAAACATCCTTATTCAAGGCTAATGTAGCAATCACATTAAGTCTAAATTTTTTATGGCGCCGTGCAAACGGCAGGTAAAGGCCACCAGGCATTTAATATGCAACAGTTGTAGCAACTGGGTGGACTTCGTCAAGTCAGGGTGCGAGGTTCAGGCAGATAGTTTTAGTTTTGAGTGTAGGGGATGTACGAGGATGAAGGAACTTGAGGTGGAGTTAGAACAGCTGAGGCTGCTCGTTGTGGCAGTGGTGGGAAGGGAGCAGGTGGGTTGCGCCAGTGGTTCTGGTGGGGGGACAGTAGATGATAAAGTGGGGAAGATGACGAGAGAGATAATAGGGACAGCCATAGACTCATCCACAGACCCGTCCACCCGTCTTTTGGACGGGTAAAATGCGTAAAGTGCGTTTTTGGACGGGTAAAGATTTATATTGGACGGGTTGGACGGGCTAGCCCGTTGTCCATGTCGTTTTTATAATCTGACATTATTATCCAACGCAATGCTAACTACAAGTGGTAAATTCAGTTGACTGGCAAATTCAGACTGTGAGAAATAGGTCAAGCCAATATAATTTTCTTGGAAGCCGGCCCGGCGCCCGCCCGCCAGTAATTACATTGTATCCACCTGCCACTCAACATCTTTGAAGTGTGTGGGGAAACCCAAAAACAAACAGAATTTAACGATTTTACATGTTTCTACATAAAACATCATAAAAGAAATACTGTTCAACATATTTGATTCAGGTTTACTTTATGTTAAAGCTTACACATATGGCTACATTAGTCCCACTGGATATGGGGACATTCAGCCTCTCATAAATTATCTAGTAGCAGGGTGAAATATGTTTATTTTTTGCTCTCTGTTTTGATACTCATTTTAAAATTCATAATGGTTCTACATAAAACGTGATGGAAACAAAACTGTTCAACATATTTGATTCAGGTTTACTTTACTGTATAGCTTACATCTTTAGCTACATTTTCACCACTGGATGTAGGGACATTCAACCACTCAAAAATTATATAGTAGCAGGGTGAAGTTAGTCTATCTTTGCTTTCAGTTGTGATGAAATTAAATTTCAGATAGTAATGCTCCCATGATTAAATAATGTGTTGTAGTTATTATCATTCTATTGTAGAAAATAGGATCTTAGCAACAAACAAAATGATACTTCATTCATACTTTTATGATGATAATTAGCAAAGCTATGATGTTTTAATTGTGGGTGGTACAGTGTTCCCAGGCACTGAATGGACTCGCGTTAGAAGAACGTATCTTTGTTTGTCGGTTGTTATTTTGAATTATTAGTATTTATGATGCACACAATATGTACAGGTAAATGTATTGATAGTTACCCCTGTCTGTTAAGACTTAGTTAAAATGATTGTGTAAGTAAATATATATATATATATACACACACACACACACACACACACACACACACACACACACACACACACACACACACACACACACACACACACACACACACACACACACACACACACACACACACACACACACACACACACACACACACACACACACACACACACACACACACACACATCGTATTGTTATAGCATGATTATATATATATATATTATACTTACATTTTTTATCGTGCGACCGAGCGCGCAATCAAGCGTGCACACGCATTTTGTTACATTCTACAAACATTTTGGACTGGCAAAAATTTTATCCTGGATGAACCCCTGGGGACAGCTCACCTCAGTCTGGGAGGAGGCTGAGGGGAGGTAAGGTGACAGGACGTAAGGAGATGGGACGTAGGGAGATAACACACAAGGAGACGGGATGTAGGAAACGAGAAGGAAAGAAATGGGAGGGAAGACAAATGGATCGAAGGAAAGGGGAGTGGGGGAAACAGTAGCGAAGGAGTCGGGGGGCAAGGAGACGATAGTTAAGGCGATGGGAGTGAGGGAGACGGGAGGGAGGGTGTCAGGAGGGAAGGTGACAGGAGCGCAAGTTAGCCAGGCGACAGGAGGGAAAGGTGACAGGTGGATGAGTGAGAGAGAGCCTGATAATAGTCTTCCACCAAGTGACAAGGCTGCAGGACAGAATGTGATGGAGGGGATCCATCGGAAGAGCTATTCCGAGGCAGTGATAGAAGGGGTGAGAAAGAGAGCGAGGGTATTTGTGGGGGACTCAATAGTTAGGAAGACCGTCAGAGTCTTAAACAAGGGAGATGACGTGGTAGTTTGCTTGCCTGGGGCCAAAATAGAGGTGATAACTGAGAGCAGGGTTGAAAAAAATCATGATTTTAATTTTTTTAAATAAAAAAAATCAGATTTTTTTATTTAAATCGGATTTATTTATTTTTTTTGAAATCTGGTATATAGATATTTATATAGATGTTTAAATTTGTAAACTCTTTCAAACATGTTCTATTCAAATCGATTTGGGTTCTTGTCTTAACAGAGGGTACATCATTTTTGCTTATATAAAGACATTAGACATTGTCCACAAGGCCTAACCCCCTGTAGTTGCATAATCTGTCTTGGAAAGGAAAGCATGTTGTGTGTCTGTGGCTGTAGCAGTGGTCATTATTGTTTGCCTATTTGCGATTAGCACCTGTCCAGGGCTCTGTGTACTCTAAGGGTCTCTAACCAGAATACAAACTGGTACAGTATTAAACAACTGAGTCAACATACTGAATTGGTAACAACTAGCACAAGCTATAAGTGGACTTTAACTCAGGGCTTCTGACTTGAAAAGATACTTCCTCTGGAAGACAAGTTTGTGTGGCTTCACTGCATTCAGAAAGGGAATAGTTCAAACATACACAATGCCATAAAATATTTGACTATCAGGCTATCTGGTGCCAATACAGCTACACAAGTGTGCGAACTTTGTGTTTTGTATTAAAAAACATACAAAACTGTGTTGATCTTGATGCTTGTAAACAATTATTTGTGTTAAATTCATATAAATCAGCGATTAAAACAACCGGAAGTAAAAAAAATAAAAAAATAATAAATCAATGATTTTAAAAATTTTTTTGGAGTGATTTAAATCAATGATTTAAATCAAACAACCCTGACCGAGAGGGTAGACAACATCGTGGGTTCGGGCAAAGGTGGATCTGTTTTAGTACACGTAGGGACAAATAACGTAGAGAGGGAGGGTACAACTGCCATAGTTAAGAAATACAGTAATTCGGTCAGAATACTAAAGCAGACACGGGTTGAGCAGGTAATACTGTCAGGGATTTTACCAGTAATAGGAAGGAAGCGTCATAGATATCGAAATTGCCGGGGGATGGCAATTAACATGCTAGTCCAAGTTTTGTTGGAAGGGCGGATATGTACATGAAGGACGGGCTTCATCTAAGTGGAAAGGGGGCAGCAGTATTTGCGGATGGACTCTCAGCAGCAGTAGACAGTGGCATGGGTAGCGTATCAAATATTTTTGGTAGTAAACATTATTTAAACTAGAAACGCAGGGGGTTACTTAGAGATGCCTCAAGCAGGACAGATAGTACAGATAAACCAATAATAGTATGTCCGAAAAACATGTCTGAAGCAGATTATAGATGTGTGTGTTTAAATGCTAGGAGTATAGTAAATAAGAAAAACTAATTAAACATTATGGTAGAAGATATTGACCCTCACATAATTGGTATAACCAAATCATTGGCCAACACAGACATTACAGATGCTGAATTAGGATTGACAGGATACGTAATGTTTAGGAAAGATCGAATAGGAAGAAGGGGAGGGGGAGTTATTTTATATGTTCAAGAATCTATTCAGGCTTATGAAATAAAATTAGAAAGCGAAGCAGATTACGATGAAGCTGTTTGGTGCAAAATAGTTTCAGGAAATTCAAATTCAACTATTGGATTAGTTTACCGAAGTCCAAACATAAACGAAGAGGATAACACAAAACTACAAAATGCTATAAAGGAAGTTAGTAAACAGGAATGTATCATAATGGGAGATTTTAACCATGGGCGTATACAATGGAAATCTCTTGAGAGTACAGGGGGTGAGGACCAACAATTTCTATTTTTAATTCAGGAGAGCTTCCTTACTCAGCACGTGCTGGAACCAACCAGGGGAGAAAATTTATTAGATATAGTTTTATCATCACAAAAAGAATTTGTGGACAATGTAAAAATACATGAACCACTGGGTAAAAGTGACCACAATCAAATACATTTTTACATCAATGTAAAACAGAAAGTAAAAATAAAAAAAAGGGTAGGAGAAACTTCCACAAAAGTACCTATATGAGATAAGATATGAGAAAATACTTAGCAAAGCTAGATTGGAATAACATGCTGATGAATAAGACCGCAATTGAATGTTGGAATATTCTAAGATATGAAATTGATAGTATTATCGATAAATTTGGTCCCTTGAAAAAACAAGGAAAACGGTTTAGAAAGAAACACTTGTCAAAAGAAGCTATTAGAAACTATGATTGTGGAGGGTTTATAGGCCTACCAGAAAGGATGAAGACTATGCAAATTACAAAGAGGCACTTAACCTAGCTACAACTGAAATTAGAAAATCTAAAAGAACCTTTGAAAAAAAATTGGCAAGTAATATAAAAAATGACAGCAAGAGTTTCTATGCTTATGTAAGGAGTAAACAGAAAGTTCGAGATAAGGTCGGACCACTGGAAAACAACAGGGGAAACATAATTTCAGACGGGTTTCAAATGGCAGAGGTCCTGAATGAGTATTTCAGCTCAATTTTTACCACAGAAGATATCAGGTCACTTCCAGTTCCATTTACTAAATTTTAGGGCAATACATGAGAACATTTAGGGCAGTTATTTGTAACTCCTGAAATGATAGCAAAGAAAATTAAGAAGATGAAAGATAATAAATCACCTGGAGTTGATGGGATACCACCAAAACTGCTAAAGGAAATTGTTGATCAAATTAGTACACCACTTGCAAACTTATTTAACTTGTCACTAGAAGAAGGAATAGTTCCTTCAGAATGGAAAGAGGCAAACATTACGCCGCTATTTAAGAAGGGATCGAGGAAGAAGCCAGAAAATTACAGACCAGTGAGTTTAACATCAGTTGTATATAAATTACTCAAAACATTAATTAGAGACCACATGGTGGAATTCCTCGTAAAACATAAATTAATAAATACATCTCAACATGGGTTCCTAAAAACAAGGTCATGTCTAACTAATCTCTTATGTTTTTTTTGAAGAAATTACAAAGTGGGTAGATGACGGGTCACCAGTGGATGTTGTCTACTTAGATTTTCAGAAAGCTTTCGATAAAGTGCCACATAAAAGATTGTTACTTAAACTAAAAGCCCATGGCATAGGTAATGATGTAATCAACTGGATAGAAAAGTGGCTTACACACAGAAAACAGAGAGTAATAGTAGATGGTGAGATTTGAAACTGGAAATCTGTTTTTAGTGGGGTCCACAGGGATCAGTATTAGGCCCCATACTGTTTTTAAATATATATATTTATATATTTATATATATATATATATATATATATATATATATATATATATATATATATATATATATATATATATATATAATATATATATAAATATATATATATATATATATATATATATATATATATATATATATATATAAATGATTTGGAAGATGACATATCTAGCAAAGTACTCAAATTTGCAGATGACACAAAAGTATTCAGAAAGGTTACTTATGATACAGATAAACAAAGTTTACAGGATGATCTAGATAAATTAGTTAAATGGTCAGAAAAATGGCAAATGTTATTAAATTTTGGGAAGTGTAAATGTATACACATAGGACATGGAAACATGGACGAAGAATATAAAATGTGGGGTGCTGTACTAAGTAGAACCACTCAAGAAAAGGACTTAGGAGTAACATTTAGTGCTGACATGAAAGTTTCAGAGCAATGTGGGATTGCTGATTTGAAAGGAAATCAAATTGTAGGGCTAATTAGGAGAACTATCATGTATAAGGAGAAACAGCTAATTGTACCCCTGTACAAAACAATAGTTAGACCACATTTGGAATATTGTATTCAAGCATGAATATCGTAAAAAGGACATAGATAAGCTAGAAAGAATACAACGAAGAGCAACTAAAATGATTCCAGAATTGAGAGACCTTAGTTATGAAAGTCACTTATTACAATGTGGTTTGACAACACTAGAGACCAGGAGACTAAGAGGAGACCAAATAGAAGTGTTTAAAGTAGTGAACGGTTATGAGGATGTTGATAGGAATATGTTCTTCAAACTTAAAGAAGGCAGTAGAACCAGAGGACACAAAGCAGCATTAGTTAAGGAGCAGTGTAGGTTGGACATGAGAAAGTACTCTTTCTCACAGAGGGTGATAATTGAATGGAACAAACTGCCAAATGATTGTGTTAATGCTAGTAGTGTGAATATGTTTAAAAATAGAATTGACAGATATTTGATAAGGGCGGGCTACACATAGATGAGAAAATTGTTGGACTCTCGATAAGCCAATGGCTTCCTTGTCCACTTGCCATCTGGAACTTGTTGTTTGGGATGGCAATCTTGTTAAATCTTGTTAAATCATTTTACCTATTTACGGGAATTAGTGTAGCCATAGTTAAATAGGTCTGCTAAATTTGTTGGGGTTAAAATGTATCTCTATATCAGCTTAGATAGTGGCGTGAGAGGTTCTATGTTTAATTTTTATAACATATTCCAGTGCAGCAACAGTCAACACTCATAGGTTCATAAAAAGGCAACGTCCGGAAGTCCATGCAAGCATCTATCCTGGTGCACTGTAGAAATGTTCATAATTTCATGAAAGGTAATGAATATAAATCCATGCAAACGTCTGTGCTGGTGCACTATAGATATGTTCATAATTTCATGAAAGGTAATTAGCACAAATCCATGCAAGCGTCTGCTGGTGCTTAAAAAAAATATCTGTTATTTCATGAAAAGCAATGAGCACAAATCCATGCATGCAAGTGTTTGAGCTGCTGCTTTGAAGAAATATTTGTTATTTCATGAAAGGCAATGTCCAGAAATCCATGCAAAGATATGGAGTAGCAATTTTTGTAAGGGCCTGCTGGTATGCAGTACCAACGTCTATAATTGAAAGTCCATGCAAGCATCTGTGCTGGTGCACTGAAGAAATATTCGTAATTTCACGAAAGGCAATGTCCAGAAATCTTTGCAAGGATATGGAGTAGCAATTTTTTTAATGGCCTGCTAGTTACCAACATCTATAATTCGTGAGGCCACACAGCAATGTTCATCAAGTAAACACATTGTGCATAATTTCCAGTGGATCAAGTTCATCAACTGATGTGTAGTGACTATAGTGACTATGACGCCAGTTACTTCTGTCAAGATAAGAGCTGCCGTTTGAAGATTCGACCCATGCCAGCATTGATTCCAAATTTCCATTGGTGCAGGCCCGCAGCTATTTTCAGTTAGGCACAGTCCCATGTGTAGATGAATCTGTATTTTGAAAAGTAAATTTGGTATTTTTTTTAAACAATGACAATTTCTACCTAAACATTTTGAAAAGTAAGTTTAAAAGAAAGTCAATAGCAAATTTTGAGCTGTCATATATTAATGAAAAAACCATCTGCTATGGAAGATGAAGACTTAACATGAATGGTTTATTGCATGAAATTTAGATTGTGTATGCAGTGGCTTCACAGGTGTTCATCATTGACACATGAGCAAATGATCTGGAAAACATTTATAGAAGTGAAGTTGTGATACGCCAAATTCTGTGTTGTGCAGCAGTATTTAAAAAAGTACATCTGCATCAAATGGTTGTTTTTTTATATTTCCTGGGCAGACTTCAAGATGCATACAACACAAGAAACAGTGCCCAACTATCACCAACTTTAACTTTGGGGCTTCCATACTGAAAATAAAATAAATATAATGCTAGTATATTTCTGCATATCACCCAAGTTATTCTCAGTAGACTTTACCACTGTTATTAGTGCACACAACATCAATATTAATTCAGTGTTGCGATTCCTGACAGAAACCACGCAGAGGTGACAGTGTGAATATTATCAATGTAAACCTTAGAAACACTGCACTACTCACACCAGGTATTACAATTGACAAATTAGATAACCAGTAAAAAAAAGGTATGCTGTAAAACGTCACAAAAAAACAGTAAAACATAATTTCTGACATAATAAATAGTAAATACTCGTGTACAAACAACAAGAATACATTATGTAACAAATATTATACTTCAGGGAAGTTTCAGAATAAAAAACTTCCACATTATAATGTAAAGAAGGCATTCATTGGTCGATGTGAAGGTAAACAAACTCAGCCACATCATCTGCATACTAAGTATTTTGGCTGTTTCCGTGACCATGTGATGCCAACAAACCAAAAATGGGTCGCATGAAACGATGCTATTTTGGATGACAAAAAAGTGACGGAACTTGATATACCTAACTAAGCCTACAGTAGTGAGGGGTGTAGCAGGGATCTCAACATCCCAGCTCCCACCTGTTTTTGCGGCCAACCTCCCATCTATTTTGGGGGCCAACCTCCCATCTGTTGTGATGCCAACCTCCCACCAATTTTTTTTTACAACTCCACAAAACATCCACGTCCACTCACAGACGTCAGTCACGTCATGGTAAGACGTCCACACACGGACGTCATGGTAAAATATCACAAAACATGTTGTAGTAAAATGCCACAAAACATCCACGTATGGACATCATAATAAACCACCTTGGACAGACGTCAGAATAAAAATCCACAAAACATCCATGCACGGACATCGTAGCAAAAAGATCATTAGGGATTAACACAGCACATAAACAAATGCCTTTGCAAGACAAGGTTGAGACAAGTTTCCATTCCACACCAATGTCACCGACACGCAAAAGCCGGTGGCATTATCATGCTGAACGAATCCAGTGTTAAATGGAGATTTTCGCTTTATTTTGTGAATTGTTTCAATATAAGTCAAGTTTAGAATAGTTGTGTATGCACTATGCTTTGTATATGCTTGTAAAACATTACTAATCAGTGAATGAGAGTCCCCGGATGTTTGCTCAGATTCTCGGCAAACATCTGGGTTGTGTGGTGTTTGCCACGAGTCAGTTGTGAGAGCGAAAACATGGTGGCGCCACTTCACTGAGCTGTGTTAATCAACGCTACGCACAAGATGAAAATCAGTGCATATAACAGTTGCATGATATGGTGGAAAGGGCACCAGTTTATAAGATGAACAACATATCATAGTTTTGGACATCCATAGCCCAGTGCAACTACTGCTGCTATGTTAATACCATCCACCTCAAAATCCCACCCCTACCCATTTTTTATACCAACCTGCCACACAGTTAGACAGTTAGACTAATTAACACTCACTTCATCAATAGAAACATCCACAATAATCACTTTATACCACTAATACCAGCTTGGACAGCTTTTATTATTAAAAAAAACTTTGATACTTCATATTTACATAAAATCTGGGTAAACGTTCTTTGCCAGAGAATAGTTTTAAACCAGTAACAAAATGTTAAAATTTCATTGTTTAGATGCAAACATATAATATATAATATTGAAGATGCATGAATCTTATTATACGTTATACAGCATGCCTTATATAATCAATTTGTGTATATCGAGATGAATCATCCTTTTATGCAGACTGATATTCTGCATCATCCGTGATTGTTTCAGGTTTGCAGCCAATGTGTTGATACCACTTTGAACAGTAAGGCAAACTGTTGGTTACCATGGCAACACCAGGGCCAAGAGAAGACATAGAGCTTGATGCTCGGCCGCCACAGTATTCACGAAATCTGAGTCGCTACAACTCCCGTGCCTCTCGTCGTCACAATCCAGATGAGAAATGGGACATTCGTGCTCTGAAAAGGTGACCTCTGGAAATTTGTTAAATATAGTGCATGTATTAATAGTATAGTTGCTAAGAGTTATGCCAAACATAACTCATTGCAACCTGCAGCAGATATTACTAACTGCACCCAGTAATGCACAGATATTTAACTATACCCAGTTATCGAATGAGATTCAGTTTATACTTGTATTGGTAATTTCCAATTACAAATAAATAATCTAGTTTAACTCTAATGATTGACCATTATATAGTATATTATATACATGCTAGATAAGGAGCGTTATGCCACCTTTGCAACATGATTCATGAAAGTATGTCACTTACGTTAATGAAACTGGCAAATTGAATTGAACTTAATGGTTTCTAACGTCAAAAAGGTGCAAAAGTCATTGATTACCTTGTTTTTAACCACGTCACATTTCTTTAGCCCGTCAATTTTTTTTTAAAAAGCCACTCTGGGTTGTGTCCAACAGTGATATCCATTTATCTGTTGCCCCACAGATATCCAGTCATATGTTGCTCCACAGATATCCAGTTATTTGTTGCTCCATAGATATCCGGGTATTTGTTGCTTCAGTGATATCCAGTTATTTGTTGCTTCAGTGATATATAGCAATTTGTTGCTTCGGTGATATCCAATTGCTTGTTGCTCCACAGATATCCAGTTATTTGTTGCTCTGCAGATGTCCAATTATCCAGTTCAGGTTTGGATTCAATTGTAATTGTGTATTTTTTATTGATTACAATTACAGTATAATGGTTAAAATAATTGAATGTTTATGAGCGTGTGTAATTGTAATTGATCGTTGTCCTCAACCATAGCAGCAATAATGCATGAATTTACATAAACTCTAAAATTAGCATTAATGGTACATTTTGATCTATGAACTATTGTAGTTGACCTGTTATGAAGCATTTTTTTTAAAGAATATAATTTTTATTGTTTTTTTGATGTGGTCTAATTGTAAATAAGTTTCATGATGCTGTGACAACTGTAATTGAACCCTGTCTTGATCCCATTAGTCTGGTGCTCCACATGTGGAGCATATCATTGTGTTCTGCTGGTTTGGTTGTAGGAAAGTAACATTGTGTTCTGTTGGTTCGGTGGTAGGAGCGTGTCATTGTAGTTTGTTGATTCAGTTGGTGGAGCGTGACATCGCGTTCTGCTGGCTCGGTTGTAGGAGCGTGACTTCGTGTTCTGTTGGCTCGGTTGTAGGAGCATGACATCATGTTCTGCTGGCTTGGTTATAGGAGCGTGACATCGTGTTCTGCTGGCTTGGTTGTTGAAGCGTGACATCGTGTTCTGCTGGCTCAGTTGTAGGAGCGTGACATCGCGTTCTGCTGGCTCGGTTGTAGGAGCGTGACATTGTATTTTGTTGGTTCAGTTGGTGGAGCATGACATTGCTTTCTGCTGGCTCTGTTGTAGGAGCGTGACATCGTGTTCTGCTGGCTCGTTTGTAGGAGCATGACATCGTGTTCTGCTGGCTCGGTTGTAGGAGCGTGACATCGCGTTCTGCTGGCTCGGTTGTAGGAGCATGACATCATGTTCTGCTGGTTTGGTTGTAGGAGCGTGACATCGTCTTCTGCTGGCTCGGTTGTAGGAGTGTGACATTGTGTTCTGCTGGCTTGGTTGTAGGAGCGTGACATCGCGTTCTGCTGGCTCGGTTGTAGCAGCGTGACATTGTATTTTGTTGGTTCAGTTGGTGGAGAATGACATTGCTTTATGCTGGCTCTGTTGTAGGAGCATGACATCGTGTTCTGCTGGCTCGTTTGTAGGAGCATGACATCGTGTTCTGCTGGCTCGGTTGTAGGAGCGTGACATCGCGTTCTGCTGGCTCGGTTGTAGGAGCATGACATCATGTTCTGCTGGTTTGGTTGTAGGAGCGTGACATCGTCTTCTGCTGGCTCGGTTGTAGGAGTGTGACATTGTATTCTGCTGGCTTGGTTGTAGGAGCGTGACATCACGTTCTGCTGGATCGGTTGTAGGAGCGTGACATTGTATTTTGTTGGTTCAGTTGGTGGAGCATGACATTGCTTTCTGCTGGCTCTGTTGTAGGAGCGTGACATCGTGTTCTGCTGGCTCGTTTGTAGGAGCGTGACATCGTGTTCTGCTGGCTCAGATGTAGGAGCGTGACATCGTGTTCTGCTGGCTTGGTTATAGGAGCGTGACATCGCGTTCTGCTGGCTCGGTTGTAGGAGCGTGACATCGTGTTCTGCTGGCTCAGTTGTAGGAGCATGACATCGTGTTCTGCTGGCTCGGTTGTAGGAGCGTGACATCGTGTTCTGCTGGCTCGGTTGTAAGAGCATGACATCGTGTTCTGCTAGTTCGGTTGTAGGAGTGTGACATCATGTTCTGCTGGTTTGGTTGTAGGAGCATGACATTGTGCTCTGATGGTTCAGTTGTAGGGGTGTGTCATTGTGTTCTGTTGGTTAGATTGTAGGAGTGTGACATTGTGTTCTGTTGGTTAGATTGATGGAGTGTGATATTGTGTTCTGTTGGTTGGGTTGTAGGAACGTGACATTGTGTTCTCTCCTGTTGTAGGAGCGTGTCCAAGGGAGTTGCCGACTTCTTTGGTGTTGGTGAAGAGTGCCCAAAAGAACAGATAAAATGGAGGAATCGCAGCATCAAATTGCATGATCACTCAATGCTCGGAGGCAAGGTTCTGTCAGACACCATTGCCCCGGCAGAGACGTACGAGAGTGTCTTTGACAGCATGTCCCAGGCGTCCAGCAGACCAGTCACCTCAATGCACATTGTTGACCCTCTGGCCCGGGGTCATGTCATGAGGTCAGAGTCAGAATATATTTATTTCAACCAGCTATAACATGCTGATAAACAAAACAAACAAGTTTATGTGAGTTGATCATATGACAAACCAAAATATCAGAGTATGATGTACAACATAATTTGAAGAAATAAACAGTTGTATTTGGTCCCAGGACTCAGAAGACCAGTAGGTTGCTGTCTTGCTATCTATGGTACAATGGAATTGTTTCCAAGAATCCGATGGAGTTTGCACTGAGACAAGGCAAATATTACTTTTTTAAGGGCACATTAGCAAAATGTGACATTAGTACCTGTTGATTATTTTTGCCATTGATGTTCAGTTTGACGTTTCTGAAATTTGTGCTATATTATGAGGGGACAAGAAGAAATTAATTTACGCATTAGCCGCCCCAGCCACCTCAAGGGTCATGCTGTGTTCCCTGTTTAGGCAGTTCATTGACCAATGTTGTAATTATAAATATGTAATGGTGTCCTGCTATGCACGATGTTTCTGTAAAGAACATTGTAAATGATGTTTGTTTGTTTGTGTGTGTTTGCGTGCGTATGTGTGTGTGTTGTATTAGATTAGAAGTGTGTCGTTGGGCCATATACCTAATAAGTAGCAATGAATGTAACGAAATTAAATATATGTGTGTTGTATTAGGAGTGTGTTGGTGGGCAATGTACCTAAAAAGTAGCTATGTCATGAATATAATGGAATTAAATGTATGTGTGTTGTATTAGGAGTGTGTCTGTGGGCCGTGGACCAGCCAGTTATGCCGTGAGTCGACAGGCCTCCCGCCTGTCAACTGCTAGCACCAGTCGCCGGTCCATGAGACCATGTCCTCAGTACCATCCTCACAAGGAGTCCGTCTCTAAGATTGCATTGGATGGTATCCGCTCAATGTGGGTAGGTGGCAGCATCTTAATCCACACTTTGATCCAAATGCAGGACCATAAGTGCCAGCACAGAAACCTGTCAAATAATCCTGGTAATTTCACACTAAATTCACAGTTTTCGCCACATGGTCACTGTACTGAAGATGACATATTCTGTCATCTTATTTATCAAATATTGAATATATTCCATATTGTGTGTTCACATTTTCTACCACTAATGTGTCCGTGACTCCACATCAACGTTGATTAGTTTGCTTTGTTACAGATCTTGTTACTGGCCAGTAACATCATTCATAAGTTCAGGTTCCATAATAATACAAACACTTCTATCATGCCTAAATCATTGGAAACCCATGCACATAATTTTTAGTGAAAGAGCTATTTTTTATAGTAACATATTGAGTTATTAAATTTCCTGATGGTAAATAATCAATAACTATATTTCAAATTATGTACAACTGGTGAAGTTGGTTATAGAAATTAAAATAATTATGCCTGTACACACCACCACTCAAACAAACCTGTGGTATATTTTGTAGGTTCCTCGTCGCAAAACCCGAAAGCCATGTGCACATAGCCGTAGTTTTACACCTTACAGCATCTCGTCCTATGCAGAAGAGGTAAGCCTTCATTTTGACTTAAACGTGTGTGTATGTGTGTGTCTTGAGTCAGTCTGCGTTTATGGGTATTTCTTGTGAAATGTCTTCAAAGCTTGCATAAAATGTCAATGTTGTATATGTAACTATTTGACCATGACTGAAGTATTATTATAACTTATTAATAAACAAGCAGTGTCTGCCACACAGGTGCAGTTGCCAAATTTGTCTCTTGAAAGATTAATTAAATCATTAGAGGGTTGGAAGAACTGGTACTTGGTGTGTGGCACGTGGTGTAATATTGTGTAGCATTGACGTATGACATTGACGTATGACATTGACGTAAGACATTGACATATGGCATTGACGTAAGACATTGATAACACTGTTGTTTGAATCTGATATTCTCAAACTGAATAAGTTGAGAGGCTGAAACATAAAGCATATTCGAGAAAGAAATTCTGGCCAACCCAGTGTTGTAAAGTCCAATTGGCGGTCTTCTTGTTTCAAGTATGACATTAACATTGAAAATGGTTTTAAAAATTCACTATAAGTTTTAATGACGGGGAATTCTTAGAACATTCTAAAGCTCTTATACGCTGAAACGATGCTGGTGTTTGAACCCTGCTACACTCATGTGTTGGGTGTTCACAGTTCATGCCAATCACAGCAGTGAGCTGGTGTTTGAACCCTGCTACACTCATGTGTTGGGTGTTCACAGTTCATGCCAATCACAGCAGTGAGCTGGTGTTTGAACCCTGCTACACTCATGTGTTGGGTGTTCACAGTTCATGCCAATCACAGCAGTGAGCTGGTGTTTGAACCCTGCTACACCCATGTGTTGGGTGTTCACAGTTCATGCCAATCACAGCAGTGAGCTGGTGTTTGAACCCTGCTACACCCATGTGTTGGGTGTTCACAGTTCATGCCAATCACAGCAGTGAGCTGGTGTTTGAACCCTGCTACACCCATGTGTTGGGTGTTCACAGTTCATGCCAATCACAGCAGTGAGCTGGTGTTTGAACCCTGCTACACCCATATGTTGGGTGTTCACAGTTCATGCCAATCACAGCAGTGAGCTGGTGTTTGAACCCTGCTACACCCATGTGTTGGGTGTTCACAGTTCATGCCAATCACAGCAGTGAGCTGGTGTTTGAACCCTGCTACACCCATGTGTTGGGTGTTCACAGTTCATGCCAATCACAGCAGTGAGCTGGTGTTTGAACCCTGCTACACCCATGTGTTGGGTGTTCACAGTTCATGCCAATCACAGCAGTGAGCTGGTGTTTGAACCCTGCTACACCCATGTGTTGGGTGTTCACAGTTCATGCCAATCACAGCAGTGAGCTGGTGTTTGAACCCTGCTACACCCATGTGTTGGGTGTTCACAGTTCATGCCAATCACAGCAGTGAGCTGGTGTTTGAACCCTGCTACACCCATGTGTTGGGTGTTCACAGTTCATGCCAATCACAGCAGTGAGCTGGTGTTTGAACCCTGCTACACCCATGTGTTGGGTGTTCACAGTTCATGCCAATCACAGCAGTGAGCTGGTGTTTGAACCCTGCTACACCCATGTGTTGGGTGTTCACAGTTCATGCCAATTACAGCAATGAGCTGGTGTTTGAACCCTGCTACACCCATGTGTTGGGTGTTCACAGTTCATGCCAATTACAGCAATGAGCATCAATGATACTTTTGTAGATATGACCAGTGGATCTCCGGTAGAAAGGCTGTGGTCACTGTACCACTGACCATCAATGTAAATAGTTGATTTCTCTCCATGTTCAACTGTATGTTGCAAGTTGTAGTTCACTCTAGTTGTGTGAATTATTTCTCTTTCACTTATATTAACTTGTTTGAAATTTGTTTTATTCTTAACCCTTTCAATACTAATGTTTTGTTATTTATTTCTCTTTGATTCACGGGTTTTCAGAGGAAGGTGAGTGATTTGTTCTAAAGTATGGGCATCCAGAGTGCTTCATAGCAAATAATCCAGCACACCACGCATGCATGCTATGCCTCAGTGAATATTTGAAATAAGGTTACTTAGTTATTGTTATTACAAAGTAATACATCAAATAAGATAATTTATTAATTTGCAGTGGACTTCTATTATCCAAGTAATTATCAATTATAGTCATGGGGATTGTTAGAAATTGGTGCATGCAAAGTGCTGTGTCATCCCAGGCTGAATCTAGTGAACGGAACGCAAATTGCATTTCTGTACATGCCAGTTATGGTAAAAAACAGAAACCTACATATTACACACACATTCTATATATAGAAATGTGCAATGCTTTCACATTACCACTGGACATGCTTTCATCAAAGTCATGATACTGATGATTAAAGCCCAATGTTGGTACAGGTTATAATTAAAAGCTCCATTTGCAATGAGAATTGTAAGGAAAGAACAACTTAGTGCACATTTTGAGCATTTTAATGAACACAGTGGTAGGCAAGTATACACACAAAGTTGTTAAATCTTAGGGAAATATTAAGAACAAGTTCTGAGCAGTTTAATGAACACAGTGGTAGGCAAGTGTACACACTAAGTTGTTATATCTTAGGGAAATATTAAGAACATTAACACTTGACATTAGTGCACTAGTTAACAATTTTACTAATTAGTATTTTAGTCAGTTAATTTCACTGACAAAAATAGTCAACATATTTTGTGATTATGACAGAATTGACTAAATTCCTTTTTGACTTCATAATAGGCTGAAACTAAGATATTTACTTGTTATATTAAATATTTGACTCCTTTACTGGTAATGTTCAACATATTTGTTGTTGTCACTGTTGGTAACTGCACTGCAGCTAATGTCACCAGACAAATAATACATTAGACACAATGGCACAGTAATAAATGGCACAAATATACAGACTGTCTAGGAAATAAATGGTCAGGTATATATATATATAGGCGACTCTCAGTATGTCACCACGTGTTATGACATAATATTGTGTTTTTATTTATATCGACGAACTTTTAGTTTTACTCGCATCATTATTGTTTGTGTGTTGTGCCTAAATGGCACATCTAAGGTTTCCAAAAAGCAAAAGATGCGCAAGTATTATATTTATATTTTACAGATTATACCACAGATGTCTGGTCTTGCCATTTCTTCCTGTGCCATATCCAAAGAAGCACTCTGCAGCACTTGCTCACCTTTCACAGCAGCTAGTGCCCAACCCAACTATACCTCTTTCTCTTACGGTGGTTTGGGGCGGCTAACAAAAAATCACCCGGCACTAATGTCATATTTCACCAATACATCCTTTAAAAATGCAGTCCTTTTGGAAATCCCCTTGAGTTCCCAGAAAAGCAACAATGTTTTCATAGTAACGACTGCATGAGCTACGATGTTCGAACCAGCTATATTCATTTGCCGTGAAAGCGGACCACATCATCTGTTTACTGTAATGCTAGAACGCATCAGTATTATATCTACCTAACTAAATCATGTACGTAACCCAGCAAATATCAGCATTAACGTAGTTTATCGTGACTTTGACACTAACGGAAATGCCATCGCATATGTGACCTGGTGACCCCGTGGGATAACGGGCCAATCAATATTGTTTGAGAAAAACTACAACACTCATGACGTTGCAATTTTGTGTATGAACGCGTCTTACGTGCACGCAACGTAATATGGCAGTAAATTACGATTGGTGAAGGATTTGTGTCAAAAATACACTGCCACTTTAGGCTGTCATTCAACTTTTGCTTAAATGATTCACGGTGGTGTAGCAGACATAATTGGTTTATGGTTTATATTTTAGTGGTTTTTTTTCACATTTATTAAAAGGTTTTAAAAACCTTGTAACATAACCAAATAAATTAAAACCTCCAATTTTTTTTAATCTGGCATATGATATAGTAATAATACAATCTGTGAAGAAATGGTTAATTTATCTTAAAAACTTCTACTGAAACTAATCAATTCAAGACAAGCATATAATAGCTGCCCAGCTACCTTACATTGACAACAGTGTTTCAAATAACTTGTCACTATTTTTTATCATCTGGGACAAAATCTTAAATTGTTGTTGTTTCAGCATGAATTTGTTGGTCTTAAATCAACATCTGTTAACATTTCTAGATGGCTTAGTGTGTCTCTGAAGTTTTTAAACAATTAACCAGGTTTGACGATTTGGGAAGTTGTATATTTGTCTATAAGGAAAGGCTTTCTTTATTGGCGTAATCGTATAATTAAGACATGGCCCTTAGAACACATGTTCTGATGTTATTTTCACTTTGCAATCTGCGCGTTGCAGGGATTTGTTACTCCAGAGACTGAGTACGACTACGTTGATGACGTCTTCTTCGACAATCCTCCAGTGTCGCCCCCTGGGTCGCCCCCTTATACTCCCAGCTCCACCTTCTTTGATGCACCCTCCTCTCTACACCCCATTGCTGAACGTTCCAAACTGTCTGAAGGTAACAATTTGTTTTATTACGGAGTTCAAGATGCAGTCTCTTCAGGGTCATATGCATGCAAACTGATGATGTTGTCAAGTTCTGTGCCATTCTTACCAATTCTTTTTATTTATTAATTTTAACTCAGTAGATGAAAACAACTAATCAAAGGCACAAATAAATCTTTGTAAATAAGTGTACACTGTAAATACTTCATCTTCTTCTTTATTTATAGGTGAAAGTGTTGGCTCACAGACTCCAAGACTGGAAACGTTTGAACCCTTTCCTCCATCAATCACCCCAAAACCGGACGAGGATGAGACCGACGGCCTCTTGGTGGAGCCACCGAAGATGCCAGTGGAGCTGCCACCAGTTCTGCCACCAGTGGATCAGTTTCATTATGACCTGAGGTAGGAGCACAGCATTGGTAATTTGGTAGTCGACACACATCAGTGTGAGAACAATTATAAATATATTTGTTTGCTTTTTTATAGGAAAGATATCGCAAATGGTTTCAGTGATTTTTTATAATCATTGGTCCAGATCTAATTAACATATATTGAACATTAGTGCTGTAATCTAATGTTATCTATGTAAACATAAATGAGCATAGTATAAATCTAAATCCAGTGAATGAAAATAAAATAACAGTGTTTCAGTCAGTGGTAAAACAAATTTCACCAATTGTAGACTGATTTCTCAGTTACCAAAATTCTCCAAAGTTTTACACACAATTTTACAGTGAAAGGCTAGATCAATTAATAAATAAAATTGCTTAGCACAAGTCACTCAGGCTCAAGGCAAATAGGTCAATGTTGCATCTATTACTTGACCTAATAGAAGAATTAAGCATTTTTATAAAATACCAAGACGTTCTGTTGCTGTAGTCATAAATAAAAAAATCTTTGGTATACTTGATTACTTGATAAAGTTCATGTTAATGGTGTAGTTGATAAAGAGTGAAAATGAGAAAGTATATACATGGTTTGCTGTGAATATATAGACATGTTGGACATTCTCTATGGGTAGACACTGGCATACATTGTCTGCAGGGATGATGTTTGCTGTGAATATATAGACATGTTGGACATTCTCTATGGGTAGACACTGGCATACATTGTCTGCAAGGATGATGTTCTAGAATCCTGTGGGTATTGGTGACACAGTACTCAGTACTTATCTACTTGTTTACTCAAGTAAATTTTTTAAGTACTCGTACTCGTACAAATTATGGTCATGTACGCAGATTTTATGGGTACATGTGAGTATTTCTTCAATATGATATTGTGAAAATTATTTAATTTCTTATTTTATCAAATTATTCACAACTATCATTTTTCTGCACATTGAATGCAAGAGGAAGCATCTTTTGGTTATCTTCCCAGTAATATTCACAGTTGTACTAGTTGCCAGTTCAGAACACAATTCTTTTGTTTATTTGTTTGTTTAATGAAGTGAGGAAGTCTGTGTTGACAGGCTCATTCATCAGTTAGCCATACAATGCCTTTATGCAATCAACAACACAACACAGATATAGAGATATGAAAAGGCCAAATGAATGACGTTTATTGTGGGGATTAAGGATAAGCCCACTTTCAAAGAAATGTAAAACAAAGAAATGTGGGCTCCACAACCCAACGCCAGGCTGACTACGCCCCATGCGAGCCTCCTGGACGTCGGGTTCAATAGAGCCCACATTTCACCACAAAGCAGTAGCAGTATTCCTAGAACAAATAAAAGAAACAATGGCATTACTATTGTCATGGAACACCCTTAAACCAAATAGCATAATGCCCTACATGCTATCACGCAGTCTATGAATACAACTACCTGCTTAAAAATACACTAGCTCTAACTGGAATAACTACAAAGGTGGGGCCAATTCGCTACACGAACAGTTCTAAAATCCAAGGTGGAAGGGAAGCGAGCTGCGTCCCAGCGTTAAAACCCGTGAACACTTCTGGGAAAGCCAGAACTCCCATGTCCACTATCGGAATAAAAAAATGGGAAAGCTTGGAGACATGAACACCCCACTTCCACCAAAGATGTACAATTGCTGCTAACAAGTAAACATACAACAGGGAGAAAGATGGGGAGGAGGGTGGGACAAATTTTCAAAGCGCATCCACTCCGTATGCTTTCACAAAACGAAGTGGCTAGTCCAAGTTTGGACCAATCATGAAGTGTTGCTCGCATAAAACATGCAACATTGGCTGTGCCAATGTCGCATACTCTCATTTGTTGCTGTAACAAGTGACAGTGCCAACTACTGCTAGCTAAGCCTCTTCTGAAGCCATTTGGTGACTCGGGTCAGACAGCCTGCACCAGTATTTACAATTTGTAGTCTGGTTACAGTACAAAGGGGATATTGAACCCTGGCCTTTGGCAGACCCTGGTAATCCACCCTCTCAGCAAACATTAATGGACCCATGTCTAGATGGGTAAAAGCACTTTATTGTATACAAGGGTGATTTTATATCTCATTTATGTATATATTTAATTATTTATTATTACAGTGTTCATTGATTCATAAAGCGTGTTAATTCTGTTAAGCCAGACAGGATCATTTCCATTATGGAATTGAAACTGAGTTTAAAGAATCATCAACTGGAATTGGAATACCTTCTATTGTTTATTTTTTAAATATCACGATGTATTGATGTGACTGTTGCAGATACACCAAGAGTGGCTGGGGTGTGATGCCGCAGCAGAAAGAGGCCCCAGCCCCTCAGCTTGACGACACTGACCTTTCATTCGAAGGCATGTCTCGTATCACGCACGAGGTCCTAGATCTGGCTTTCGACAACTCGAATCGGCGAGAAATTGGCAAGGGTATCGTGGGGGAGTTCTTTAACCGGACGTACCGGCGAGACATGATCAACAGTGACATCAAACGACAGATGAAGGACATCGAGCAGGATGACCACAGGTCAGCTGAAGGTCTTGTTGCTGACAAGTCTTAATTTAAACCCTATAATATATATATCAATGCATAGAATACTTAAATATTGATTCCAGAGCAGTAATAAGGTATTACGTTGGCTGTGGTACTTTCCACACACCATGAGTGGTCTACCACAGATCCTCATGGTGCACTCAGAATTACTTGCACATGGCTTAATATGCATACCGAATGGTCACTGCATTGGATGCATGTTTTATTTAATACCCTAACTGGTTGTTATATTGGTTTCATAGTTACTTCCACCTTGACTTGTGTACTTCTACACTGACTAGATACTGTATTTGTTGCAGGGCCTACTTCACATGGTGGGTTACATTTGTGCAAGTCGTTGTCTACATCATTGCTGTTAGTGTCTATGGCCTCGCTCCCATTGGCCTCAGTGAGCGCTTGATATCAGCAGAGGTAAATCTACACTTCACAGTGCTAAGTTTCTAAGTCATTGTTATCCTGCTTTTAAGCACATATGATTGAAGTGTTAGTAAGTCTCAGTGGGCATTTCCATGAAAACCTGTTTTTATGCTCTACAATGTATCTAATTCTATCTACCATGTATCTAACTCTACAATGTATCTAATTCTATCTACCATGTATATAACTCTACAATGTATCTAATTCTATCTACCATGTATCTAACTCTACAATGTATCTAATTCTATCTACCATGTATATAACTCTACAATGTATCTAATTCTATCTACCATGTATCTAACTCTACAATGTATCTAATTCTATCTACCATGTATATAACTCTACAATGTATCTAACTCTACCACACAGAACATATTAATTATGCTCCCTGAAGTAAAAGCTAGAAACTAGCTATCAATAAGGCAGATTAGCCAACTGGTTCCAGCTTACAACCACCAAACTAAATATAAACCTAAGGCACACTAATTGAAAAACAACCAACAAATCTAACACAGGGTAGTGGGGGAAAGACGATCGTTGTGTATTTTTTATGTTATATAATATGAAATAGTAAACATAGTATATGTATAAAACCACACATAAATATTTACGTTATCTCAGCGAGAGCAGTGAATGATTCCATCCCAGCCATTTTGGTTCTACTAAATGGGTGATTCTATTATCCACAATTCGATTAAGCAGAGAACTGTATAAGTGTATATCATGTCTTGTCTGTATGTCTTGCCTCAAATTCCTTTTGGCCCAACTACAGGTGATCCAGCCAAACTTGGCCATTGAGAAGGTGTCTTACTTTGAGAGAGAGAACCTGTGGATTGGGCCACGACAGGCCGACCTCATTCACATGGGAGCCAAGTACTCGCCATGCATGCGCAAGGATGCCAACGTAGAGAGAATTCTGGCTGAAGCAAGAAGCATAGAGAGTCAGACAGCCTGTTGTGTGCGCAATGATGGCTCGGGTTGTCTGCAAACTATAGAAGATAAGTGCTCGGTAAGTACTGGACAATGCGCAGATTATAGAAGTATCTATGTAGTTACCAGTAGGCCAAAGTCAACAGTGAGATCAGTGACTTAAATTTGTGTTTGGAGTGATTAAGAGGCCAGTGCCAGCCACACCTCCTGATAGATTTCTTCATCCTCAAAGACTAAACAAAAGATGAGTACAGCCGAAACATTTTAGAAACTGTGTGACTGCTAATATCGTTGAAAGACATCAAACCAATAACTCCAGGTGCTCTGTGGCGCCTGCAGCCCACACAGACCAATTCAAGAATTCCTATTTAGTAAAGACTAATTGAATGGAACCAACTTTAGTTAGGAAGACCGACAGAGTCTTAAACAAGGGAGATGATGTGGTGGTCTGCTTGCCTGGACCCAAAATAGAAGGGATAACTGAGAGGGTAAAAACATTGTAGGCTCGGGTAAGGGTGGATCTGTTTTAGTACACGTAGGGACAAATAACGTAGAGAGGGAGGGTACAACTGCCATAGTTAGGAAATATAGGCAGTTGGTCAGAACACTAAAACAGATGCGGGTTGAGCAGGTAATACTTTCAGGGATTTTACCTGTAATGGGCAGGAGGGATCACAAATATCGAAATTGTCGGGGGATGGCAATTAACGTGTTAGTCCAGAATGTTAGTCCAGAAGCTATGTAGGGAAGAGGAAGTTCGATTTATGGGGAAGTTTTGTTGGGAGGGCTGATATGTACATGAAGGATGGGCTTCATTTAAGTGGAAAGGGGGCGGCAGTATTCGCGGACAAACTTTCAGCAGCAGTAGATAGTGACTTGGGTACAATGACAAATATTTTTGGAAGTAAACATTCTTTAAACTAGAAGTGCAGGGGGGTTACCTAGAGGTGTCTCAAGCAGAACAAGAGGCCACTAACACAGATAAACCAATATCAAGTCATCCGAAAAACATCTCTGAAAAAGGTTATAGATGCGTATGTTTAAATGCAAGGAGCATAGTAAATAAGAAATATGAATTAAACATTATGGTAGAAGATATTGACCCTCACATAATTGGTATAACTGAATCATGGGCCAATATAGATATAACAGATGCTGAATTAGGACTGACAGGATATGTAATGTTTAGGAAAGATCGAATAGGAAGAAGGGGCGGGGGAGTTATTTTATATGTTAAAGAATCTATTCAGGCTTATGAAATAAAACTAGAAAGGCAAGCAGATTGCGATGAAGCTGTTTGGTGCAAAATTGTTTCAGGAAATTCAAAATTAACTATTGGATTAGTTTACCGAAGTCCAAACATAAACGAAGAGGACAACACAAAAATAAAAAACGCCATAAAGGAAGTTAGTAAAGGGGAATGTATCATAATGGGAGATTTTAACCATGGACACATACAATGGAATTCTCTAGAGAGCACAGGGATTGAGGACCAACAATTTCTTTTTTTAATCCAGGATAGCTTTCTTACTCAGCACATACTAGAACCAACCAGGGGAGAAAATGTATTAGATATAGTTTTGTCATCACAAAAAGAATTGGTGGACAATGTAAAAATATTTGAACCATTGGGTATTAGTGACCATAATCAAATACATTTTGACATCAATGTGAAATCAGAAAGTAAAAATAAGAAAACGTACAAGAGAAACTTCCACAAAGGTAACTACAAAGATATGAGAAAATACTTAGCAAAGCTAGATTGGAATAACATGCTGATGAATAAGACCGCAATTGAATGTTGGAATATTCTAAAATATGAAATTGAGAGTATCATCGATAAATTTGTTCCCTTCCAAAAACAAGGAAAACGGTGTAGAAAGAAATACTTGTCAAAAGAGGCTATTAGAAAAATAATGCTAAAACAAACTATGTGGAGGGTTTATAGGCGTACCAGAAAGGACGAAGACTGCAAAATACAAAGAGGCACCTAATGCAGCTACAACTGAAATCTGACAATCTAAAAGAAGCTATGAGCAAAAACTAGCATGTAACATAAAAAATGACAGCAAGAGTTTTTATGCATATGTCAGGAGTAAACAAAACGTACAAGACAAGGTTGGACCTCTAGAAGACAGTGCTGGAAATATAATATCACAGGGGTTTTTAATGGAAGACCTAAATGGTTACTTCAGTTCAGTGTTTACCAAAGAAGATATTAGTTCATTACCAGTTGCTGATGCAAAATTTCAGGAGGCTAAATCTGACTATTTAGGTCCGTTAGTTGTAACTCCAGAATTGGTAGCTAAGAAAATAAAGGCAATGAAGGATAACAAATCACCGGGAGTGGATGGGATTCCTCCAAAATTACTAATGGAAACAGTAGAACAAATCAGTATACCACTTGTAAGAGTATTCAACTTGTCATTAAAAGAGGGAGTTGTTCCGTTTGAAAGGAAAGAAGCAAACATCATACCATTATTTAAAAAGGGTTCGAGAAATAAGTCAGAGAATTACAAACCAGTGAGTTTAACGTCAGTGATTTGTAGATTATTAGAAAGGTTAATTAAAGACCATATGGTGGACTTCCTCGTTAAGCATAAATTATTAAATTCAACTCAACAAGGATTCCTTAAAGCGAGGTCATGCTTAACAAATATGTTATGTTTTTTCGAAGAAATCACTAAGTGGATAGACGGGGGATCGCCAGTAGATATTATCTACTTAGATTTTCAGAAAGCTTTTGACAAAGTGCCACATCAAAGATTACTACTTAAATTAAAAGCCCATGGTATCGGGGATAGCATAACTGACTGGATAGAACAATGGCTGACTGACAGAAGACAACGAGTTGTAGTAGATGTAGAAGTTTCAAATTGGAAATCGGTTTTGAGTGGGGTACCTCAAGGATCAGTATTAGGTCCTATATTATTCTTAATTTATATCAATGACTTGGACGACAGTATAACAAGTAACGTACTGAAATTTGCGGATGACACAAAAGTGTTTAGAAAGGTTAATACTGATGGTGATAAACAACATTTACAAAACGATCTAGACAGATTAGTGAAATGGTCTGAGAAATGGCAGATGTTGTTCAATTTTGGGAAATGTAAATGCCTACATACAGGACATAGGAACTTGAATGTAAACTATAAAATGGGAGATACTGTTCTGGGTACTACTGTAAAAGAAAAGGACTTAGGAGTTACAATAAGCGCTGATATGAAAGTTTCAGAGCAGTGTGGTATTGCAACTTCAAAGGGTAATCAAATTCTTGGATTGATTAGAAGAAACAACATACAAGGGAAAAAAGTTAATTATACCTCTTTATAAAGCAATAGGTAGACCTCATTTAGAATACTGTATACAAGCATGGAGACCATATCGTAAGAAGGATATAGATACGCTTGAACGCATACAAAGGAGAGCAACTAAAATGATTCCAGAACTTAGAGACCTTAGTTATGAAGAATGCCTGAAAGAATGTGGTTTAATAACTCTAGAAACAAGGAGGTTAAGAGGGCATCAGATTGACGTTTTTAAGATATTGAATGGGTATGAAAATATTGATAGAAATATGTTTTTCTCACTCATGAAGGATAGCAGAACTACAGGACATGAGGTAAAATTAGTAAAGGATCAATGTAGATTGGACATCAGGAAGCCCTCGTTCTCACAGAGGACAATAAATGAATGGAACAAATTGTCTACAGATTGTGTAACTGCTAGCAGCGTGAATATGTTTAAAAACAAGGTTGACACATATCTCAGGAGGGCGGGCTATAAGTAGATGAACATTGTTGGACTCTCCATAAGCCAATGGCTTCCTTGTCCACTTGCCATCTGGGCCTTTGGCTTGGATGGCAAATCTTGTTAAACTGGGTGAGCCTCAAGGCCAGGCTGTAGCAATAGGCAAATTCAGGTGTTTTTCTGTTTATCTTGTGGCCCATGTAGCCAATAAACTCCAGTGCACTCAGCCCCCTCCGACCCCCCCCATTGTACATTATAGTCAGTAGTCGTTTATTACGAATTAAAATGAGAAATTCAGGGTTTGTCAAGCCTTGTTATTGTTTGCTAAATGTGTTAGACCCTTCTGTTAAGTTGTGCTACCTATTTCCATAATTAGTAATGAAATACCTTCAGCTCTAAACAGCTTTGCTTAGTAAAAATAACTGTAGATTTTGGTAGAATTATTACTTCCAAAAGCAGGTTTTAGCTGATGCTTACATTCATTATACAGTGTGTGTCATTGTATTTCTATCATTCGTCTGTTTGATTATGTAACTATACTTGATGTTATTAAACTACGTCAAGAAAATAAATGAATAACAAATAAATTAATAATTAATTAACTGGTTTGGTATGGCAGTTTTAGTTACTAAATACATCAGTTTTGTTTTATCCTTGTTAATTTAATAATAATAATCTACATAGTGCTCCGTCCAACTAATTGTTTTATCCGTGTTAATTTAATAATAATGAATCTCCTACATAGTCCTCTGTGCAGCTAATTGTTTTATCCGTGTTAATTTAATAATGAATCTCCTACATAGTGCTCCGTCCAGCTAATTGTTTTATCCGTGTTAATTTAATAATAATGAATCTCCTACATAGTGCTCCGTCCAACTAATTGTTTTATCTGTGTTAATTTAATAATAACGAATCACATACATTGTGCTCCATCCAACTAATTGTTTTATCCATGTTAATTTAATAATAACAAATCGCCTACATAGTGCTCCGTCCAACTAATTGTTTTATCCGTGTTAATTTAATAATGATGAATCACCTACATAGTGCTCCGTCCAGCTAATTGTTTTATCTGTGTTAATTTAATAATAACAAATCTCCTACATAGTGCTCCGTCCAACTAATTGTTTTATCTGTGTTAATTTAATAATAACAAATCTCCTACATAGTGCTCCGTCCAACTAATTGTTTTATCCGTGTTAATTTAATAATGATGAATCACCTACATAGTGCTCCGTCCAGCTAATTGTTTTATCTGTGTTAATTTAATAATAACGAATCTCCTACATAGTGCTCCATCCAACTTATTGTTTTATCCGTGTTAATTTAATAATAATGAATCTCCTACATAGTGCTCCGCCCAACTAAATGTTTTGAGGCACTATGTAATGGATATGTATGAAATCATTGTCATCAAATCATAAAAGTTTGCATAAGAAAATTTTTATTATCTAATTATTTCCATTAAAAACAGTAAAAATGTGTTTATGTAAATAGTTAAAATTAATGTACACCTGATTACACATTAATAAATGCAAAAAAAAAATTACTTAAGACCACAGTGATATATAATAGTAAATGCCTCAGCTGCCCAGACTTGTATGTTTTAACTGTGTGTCTGAAGACGCTGACACTGCATTTATTGTTGCAGAAATTTCTGTCAACTTGGGTGAACAGGACGGAATACTCTGACCAACAAGGTGGATACATCGACTCAGGCACAGTCTGTGGCCAGGACCCCAAGTCAGTGCTCTCGTCATTCACTTTCAATATCTTATTACATCTTCAATGTTGTACATGAAATAGACTTAAAGAGTAACATCCATTTGTAAATTTGTTTATAGATGTAGTGCGTTTAATGTAATAGTAACATTGCTGCAAGTCTAAGATACCTCTTAATGATTGCGTACAACAGCGTTTAATGTAATAGTAGCAATGCTGCAAGTCTAAGATATCTCTTAATGATTGCGTACAACAGCGTTTAATGTAATAGTAGCAATGCTGCAAGTCTAAGATATCTCTTAATGATTGCATGCACCAGTGTTTAATGTAATAGTAGCATTGCTGCAAGTCTAAGATATATCTTTATGATTGCCTGCAACAGTATTTGCTGGTTTTCATATCAGAATGTGCAAAGTATAGAGTAAATACCTTTTAGCAGCGTAATTATTTATTTGGTAAATCACTCAAATATATTGATTCGTCTGTATGAGGATCAGTTCAGAGGACAGAATGATGTTCAAAAAGTAACAAATCAGTATTATGAGGTTAGTTATTTCTACAGGTCTTTCTATAAGTCAACTTCATAATACCAGTGAAATTGATATTTGTGTTATGTTGACGATCACAGGTACTGTACAAAACCGTTGTCAACGAAGCCATACGAATGGTCAAAAAACATCACACAGTGGCCAGTAAGTGAACTGCCGTTTATGAAAGACCTCACTGTTTGTTATGCACCAAACTATTTAGATCATGTATTAGCGGGAAACTTAAAATGTTGTAATGTTTTCATTTTGTAAATTCACTGTGTTGTTGTGACTGTTAAGGATGCTGGTTGGTTGTAGTGAATATTAGTGCACAAGAGAAAAGTTGTTAAGTTTTATGTGACAAGTTACTACCATATGAATATAAAGTTTTAGCAGAAATGAAAACATACACACCCACATGTACATGCACGCCCACATGTACATACACACCCACATGTACATGCACGCACACATGTACATACACACCCACATGTACATGCATGCCCACATGTACATACACACCCACATGTACATACACACCCACATGTACATGCATGCACACATGTACATGCAGGCACACATGTACATACACACCCACATGTACATGCACGCACACATGTACATGCACGCACACACACAGAAATAAATTACTGTGTTTTGTGGAATAAGTCTTGCCGTTGTTGACACAGATCTGTCATGAGAGTGATAGTGCATCATCGACTGTGAAGCACATGTCATGTAAGTTGGCTGGTCGGCCATGTTGTGTTGGCATCCATGGTCAATGCATCATCACCACACGCGAGTACTGTCAGTTCAGGCACGGCTACTTCCATGAGGAAGCCAACCTCTGCTCACAGGTAGGCTCTCACACCCAATCCCCAGTCAGGTATGTCCTCACTCCCAACACCCAGTCAATGTATGTCCTCACTCAGGTATGTCCTCACTCCCAACACCCAGTCAATGTATGTCCTCACTCAGGTATGTCCTCACTCCCAACCCCCAGTCAAGTATGTCCTCACTCAGGTATGTCCTCACTCTCAACACCCTGTCAGGTATGTCCTCACTCAGGTATGTCCTTACTCTCAATACCTAGTCAGGTAAGCCCTCACTCAAGTATGTCCTCACTCTCAACACCCAGTCAGGTATGTCCTCACTCAGGTATGTCCTCACTCCCAACGCCCAGTCAGGTATGTCCTCACTCTCAACACCCAGACAGGTATGTCCTCACTCAGGTATGTCCTCACTCTCAACACCCAGTCAGGTATGTCCTCACTCAGGTATGTCCTCATTCCCAACCCCCAGTCAAGTATGTCCTCACTCAGGTATGTCCTCACTCTCAACACCCTGTCAGCTATGTCCTCACTCAGGTATGTCCTCACTCCCAACCCCCAGTCAGGTATGTCCTCACTCAGGTATGTTCTCACTCTCAACACCCAGTCAGGTATGTCCTCACTCCCCAAACACCCAGTTAGGTATGTCTTCACAACCCAACACCCAGTCAGCTATGTCCACACAACCCAGCACACAGTCAGGTATGTCCTCACTCCCAACACACAGTCAGGTATGTCCTCACTCCCCAACACCCAGTCAGATAGGTCCTCACTCCCAACACCCAGTCAGGTACATCCTCACTCCCAACACCCAGTCAGGTACGTCGTCACTCCCAACCCCCAGTCAGGTACGTCCTCACTCCCCAACACCCAGTCAGTTATGTCCTCACTTCCAACCCCCAGTCAGGTGTGTCCTCACTCCCCAACACCCAGTCAGTTATGTCCTCACTTCCCAGTCAGGTATATCCTCACTCCCTGGTCTGGCTGCTCACATTTCCCTCCCTATAGTATACATCCATCTGTTGACAATTTTAATATTGTGTATGGATGTCAAGACTGCCTAATCCTTTCCTTTTAATGTATCTGAGCACGGGTTTCCTAGGACTTAGGCGTAAGAGAAGTTTTCATGTTATTATTATTTATGATTTATAATAACAGAACCACAGAAATGTGGATTACTGTATTTGCAGCCAGTAAAGTTACAACTGGATGACATCATCCACTTGAATTAATGTTTAAATTGATATTTCAGTACAAATTGGCACATGTTTTATCAAGTAATGTATTACCATAATAGTTATATCAAATTAAATTTGATCAGTGTCGGTCAATGCTGTGCTATTTACTGATGTCAGGGAGGTGGCAGGAGTAATTGTGTCAAGGGGTTTACATTGTCATTAGAAGTTGAAGACCCACCACCTCCACTGAACACTGTATTCATATTGTAGTGGCACTACCCTCCACCTCCACTGAACACTGTATTCATTTTTTAGTGGCACCACCCTTCACCTCCACTGAACACTGTATTCATATTGTAGTGGCACCACCCTTCACGTCCACTGAACACTGTATTCATTTTGTAGTGGCACCACCCTTCACCTCCACTGAACACTGTATTCATTTTGTAGTGACACCACCCTTCACCTCCACTGAACACTGTATTCATATTGTAGTGACACCACCCTTCACCTCCACTGAACACTGTATTCGTATTGTAGTTGCACCACCCTCCACTGAACACTGTATTCATATTGTAGTGGCACCATCCTTCACCTCCACTGAACACTGTATTCGTATTGTAGTGGCACCACCCTTCACCTCCACTGAACACTGTATTCGTATTATAGTGGCACCACCCTTCACCTCCACTGAACACTGTATTCATATTGTAGTGGCACCACCCTTCACCTCCACTGAACACTGTATTCATATTGTAGTGGCACCACCCTCCACTGAACACTGTATTCATATTGTAGTGGCACCACCCTTCACTGAACACTGAACACTGTATTCGTATTGTAGTGGCACCACCCTTCACCTCCACTGAACACTGTATTCATATTGTAGTGGCACCACCCTTCACCTCCACTGAACACTGTATTCATATTGTAGTGGCACCACCCTCCACTGAACACTGTATTCATATTGTAGTGGCACCACCCTTCACCTCCACTGAACACTGTATTCGTATTGTAGTGGCACCACCCTTCACCTCCACTGAACACTGTATTCGTATTGTAGTGGCACCATCCTTCACCTCCACTGAACACTGTATTCATATTGTAGTGGCACCACCCTTCACCTCCACTGAACACTGTATTCATATTGTAGTGGCACCACCCTTCACCTCCACTGAACACTGTATTCATATTGTAGTGGCACCACCCTTCACCATAATGGTTAATTATACCTTCTGTCAATCCTGACATGCATATTAAAGGGAATAACAACAACGATTGCTTGAATTATATTACATCTTGTAGTATTTTTCTTAGATGTGTTACGAACACAATTAAAGATTTATTAAAGCGTAATGAGTCATTTGCACAACTGTGCTATACAAAGAAGGCCTTCCACATGTCGTCATCCACTGGAAATGGAAACAGAACTCTCCTGCTAAACATAATTTTCTTGTTTCAAGAAAAAACAAACAAAACAAACAAGAAAATTTTTAGGGTGCCATGTAAGATATTTTTTGGGGATTTAACCTGATAAGCCCTGAATTTCTGGGGAAGTTGATTTTGTTTCAACCCATGGGATTATGAAATGCACTGTAAGACGTAACGTCTTCATCAAAACCCTTACAATATATACATATTCTGAATCACAGAATATTTATCTTACCAATGGTAATAACACTATCAATGTTATGATTAACTGTGGCTAATTAGCATATAAGTACCATATGTAAACAATCGCAAAGCGAAAAATTAAATACAAAATCTATTTTTATTTCGTCACTCATGGACACAATAAAGCACAAAATGAGGCAAGTTTGGTACTTCAAGGTAGGCCTACATGTCCTCTATGAGCAGCAAGAGAAATTATAATAATATCTGCATTTACCTGTTAAATAATACAATTAGCATGCAAGTACTATGATTTTGGTTGATCGCATATATACATATAAAGCACACAAAACTGTTCACAAAATGCATAATAATGAATGTTTCATAGGTACATATATCAGAGCACACCATGAATTGTAGTATAATAACTGATGGAAAAGAAAAATTCAAGGAATATAAATGCAGTAATTCTGCAAATGTGGGACAAATGTTACGTCAAAAGACAATGAATACAGTAAAAACACATCATTGACACATCGATGTTGGTGTCTTGGCCGCTACTAATGTCATTTACATCTGAATTATCGGATGTAAAACCCAACAGATGCAATGCCCGCTCATAGTCTTCATAACCATGAATCGTAAAACGTTGACAAAATATCGGTCACTTTAAAAAAATTCGCAAAAATACTAATAATTGACGGATCGATTCGAGAAACGGCTCAAAACGTCCGCACGTGTTGTTTTCATCCGGGCACCAACAGCATAACCAAAGCGAACGAGCGTGGCGCCACATAGCGTTCAATATGAACACTACATCCCAACAACGAAATTTCGGTGTTCAGGGTGCATCTGGTTAAGACATTTTTCATAAGAAAATATTTTCTTGGCTTAAGAAAATAATTTCTAAATTAAAAATTCTATAGAAAGATTTTCTAATTTTCCCAAGAAAATCTTTCTTGTCTAAGAAATGTTTTTCTTAAATAAGAAAATTGTTTTCTTAAATAAAAAAAAGCAAGAATAAGTTTCTTAGATTATTTTCTAGGGAGCCACACAACAAAATTTGTAAATCAAGAAATGTTTTCTTAAAAATTAATAAGAAAATTTTTCTTTTACTCATTTCTGATGTTTCACATTAGTAAGAATATTTTTCTGAAAACAAGAAAAAAACCTCAGAAAGACCTTTTCTTGGAATAAGAAACATTTTCTTATTTAAATATTTTTCTTAAAACAAAAATCTACTGATCACTGCATGTCAACAATAATTTCTGAAAATAAGACAATTTTATTACCACATAATGCAACTTGCGATGAAGAATATCAATTATCAAGGAATATACTACCGTGAAATGACAAAAGGGAGCAAGTGGTATTTTTGCTCAAAATTAGTTTAGTTAACTATCACAATGATGGGACCAAAAGCCACAATTTAACATAATAAAACTTTTTAGATGGCAGACGTTTTACAAATGACACAGCATAAAGGAGCAAGTGACAATGAAAATGTGTTTTATCATGAGAAAAGGGGGTAAGTGTGTGACCAATAGCATCACATGTTATTGCGACAGCCATCCAATCAGTCCACAGCTCTAGTACCAAGTAGGGTCATTCCTTGTCAAATCAACCAATTTTCAGGAAATAAAAAAGTGGTGTCTCAGAATGTCCTAACATTTTAACCAATTACCAAATGGTTATATCTGAACAACTTTGCAGAAAAGCTAAGGGATTATTATTTGGATATATTATCAGAGCTTAAATTTGCTGAATGTCTAGACATATTCGTACAGATATGCGTCACACAATTAAAGAATGATGAGAAGGATAACGTATGTACCAAGTGTATGAAAATGAATTTTTTTTCTGAGATTTTAGCAGTGTGTATTTCACTGTTATTTTGTAGGACAAGTTCCAATGTGCTACTGTATATTGTCAGGGATACTTGCAATAACTTCTAAAAAATTTCAACATTCAAAATTAAAATGTGGGACAAGTCTTATGATCACAGTATTTGCACTGTGCACAGTTCTTTATCAGGTAAAACACGCATTAAAATTTTAGGATGGTGTTCTGTCCAATTCAGTTTATACTGCAGCTAAAATATCACTGTACTTTTTTTCCAAAATCGGCCAAACATGGCCATATACCATAACTGAGTGACAAAGTTATGAAACTATTACGAATTATTGCGCAACAACAAATTGCAACGTCTACTAAGAGTACCTAATTTACACAAAAACTGGAAAAGGTTGCATGCCAGAACTTTGAGCATTGCCAAATTTATACATAAACTGAAAGCATAATTTAATTCATAAAATATATATTGATTATGACAACTGGTCACATAATTCTGTCATAAGACCTGCCTCGTTGCTTCTTAATGGGGGTTATTCAAGGGTGATTTGATTGCACTTGTAGCTTTATGTCACAAAATTGTTTCTTTGTCAATAACTTTGTAAAATGACAAAAGGGAGCAAGTGACACAAAGTCACCAAATAACCATGTCACAAAAGTAAAAAATTTTTTTATAAATACACTTAGTCAAATAGTCCAAAGAATGGTGTATAATTACTGTACTGCAATATACACAAGAGAGCAAACCAAAATATATGTTTTGTTCGATATCTCAAAATATCTCTTGTCATTTCTCGGCAGTACATTGTAAAATGCAACACCAAACGCACACAAACACACACATTACATGTACCTCTACAGAAAGGGTGGCCAAGAGGGTCTACTGGCAGTCATTCTGCACACATCAAAGAAGGAACAACACATTGCCAGAAGATACAATTAGTGAACTTTGTAGTATGTGAAAGCCAAGGATTTCATCCATGGATTTATTTTATTAAAAATTAGCTTTCATAATAGTAAAAACAGTCAGAATGATGCCAAGTGAATGCGTATTTTCATATCTATTCATGATCAAAATGTGTTATTGACAAGTTGAAAGTACTGAAAATGGTAACAATTGCAAACTGCTATTTTCCAAACAGACTGGCTGCTGCACACATTCAAAAATTTGCTCACTGTTTTTACTCCATGGCCCAGCCACATGTCAAATTGCTATAAAAGAATATGCGTGGACAACATTCTGACATTTTGTCTCAAGGAATGAACAGGGTACAACTCAAATCATCCAGAGGTTTTCTTTATTATGTATTTCCTACTAGTTGTATACGCTGCATGGCTTCTACTACCACCCTGGTACTAGATTATCCAGATGTGGAAACTAACTAGTGACCCTCACACAATCCTCATTAGCACAGACCCTTAATGAGGCCACTGGGGCACTGGGAGTATGGGCTCACTGCAGACCCTTAATGAGGCCACTGGGGCACTGGGAGTATGGGCTCACTGCAGACCCTTAATGAGGCCACTGGGGCACTGGGAGTATGGGCTCACTGCAGACCCTTAATGAGGCCACTGGGGCACTGGGAGTATGGGCTCACTGCAGACCCTTAATGAGGCCACTTGGGCACTGGGAGTATGGGCTCACTGCAGACCCTTAATGAGGCCACTGGGGCACTGGGAGTATGGGCTCACTGCAGACCCTTAATGAGGCCACTTGGGCACTGGGAGTATGGGCTCACTGCAGACCCTTACTGAGGCCACTGGGGCACTGGGAGTATGGGCTCACTGCAGACCCTTACTGAGGCCACTGGGGCACTGGGAGTATGGGCTCACTGCAGACCCTTAATGAGGCCACTGGGGCACTGGGAGTATGGGCTCACTGCAGACCCTTAATGAGGGCACTGGGAGTATGGGCTCACTGCAGACCCTTACTGAGGCCACTGGGACACTGGGAGTATGGGCTCACTGCAGACCCTTAATGAGGCCACTGGGGCACTGGGAGTATGGGCTCACTGCAGACCATTAATGAGGCCACTGGGGCACTTGGAGTATGGGCTCACTGCACACCCTTAATGAGGCCACTGGGGCACTGGGAGTATGGGCTCACTGCAGACCCTTAATGAGGCCACTTGGGCACTGGGAGTATGGGCTCACTGCAGACCCTTACTGAGGCCACTGGGGCACTGGGAGTATGGGCTCACTGCAGACCCTTAATGAGGCCACTTGGGCACTGGGAGTATGGGCTCACTGCAGACCCTTACTGAGGGCACTGGGGCACTGGGAGTATGGGCTCACTGCAGATCCTTAATGAGGGCACTGGGGCACTGGGAGTATGGGCTCACTGCAGACCCTTACTGAGGGCACTGGGGCATTGGGAGTATGGGCTCACTGCAGACCCTTAATGAGGGCCCCGGGAACACTGGGAGTATGGGCTCACTGCAGACCCTTAATGAGGGCACTGGGGCATTGGGAGTATGGGCTCACTGCAGACCCTTAATGAGGCCACTTGGGCATTGGGAGTATGGGCTCACTGCAGACCCTTAATGAGGCCACTTGGGCACTGGGAGTATGGGCTCACTGCAGACCCTTACTGAGGGCACTGGGGCACTGGGAGTATGGGCTCACTGCAGGTGTGTCAGACGTATTATGTCATGGGAGACTGACCTAAATATAAATCTCATACCAAGGAATACATTTATAGAGCACACACTTTAACACTATTTTAAAATCAAAGTGTGCTGAACAAATATTACACGTATGCTGAATACCCGATTAATAAATTTAAATTTCATGTGTTGTTCATTACTGTAAATTATGCTTGAACCAAATCAGAAATAATTAATGCAATAGAACCAATATATATTTTACTCCAAGAGACAATAGTGAAAACGTATGTTGGAAATTTCGCTAATATCGTGATCTGATAATAATAATATGTAAAAAAAATTTAGTAAAATGATAATCAGTAATATTACATGGGATGCACATTAAAATGCAGTCGTTACATTTTCAGTGCATTTGATTGCGTTCCATAAACATTTACATTTAAATGTTTCAATTCATGCAATAGCTTTAAAAGTTTATCCAGCCTCAACAGAAAACATGTATTTGAATGCAACCCCCAAACATCTCAAATTTCAAATGCCCAGTCAAATGCAGACAATTGTTTGAATAATTATTATTGTTAAATTCTGCACCTCGTATAGTTTTATATTATTTCTTACATCTAATAAGCCTCATATTGTATTCTATGCAGTTGTTTGATTCTTAAATTCATCATTAATAAAATCGACATTTACATTATATGTATTGTAAATACAGTTTCATGTTCATAACAGCATTTTTATTTTTATGATATTTTGATAGATAAAATGAGGGAGATATATTTTTAGGGATAGTTACAGGTCAAAAATGATACAGTTCAGTTGTATTGTATATTGGTGATTTGTATTTAGTTATTTGCATTCATGCAGATGCAGCTAATTGTAGGACTTGTATGTGTTATAATTAATTTCAGTCTTCATTATTCAATTAAGGCTATATTTGTTTGGTTGGGGATAGATTAGCTAAACTCTTGCTATTGCGTCTTCTATCATAACATGAGACTTGCACATTTAGGTGCAGTTACAGGAATGCAAAAAAGTGGTACTGAGTTAAAAAAAAATTGTATAAATTGTGTTATTTCAGATATCGTGCATGAATGAGATCTGTGGGATGATACCATTTGCCAACCCAGCGAGACCAGACCAGTTCTACAGACTGTGGACGTCCCTGTTCCTGCATGCTGGGTAAGAGCTGAACACTGTAAATTTGATTGAAAATATTAGGCTTTGTAATTGACCTTAGCAGCAAGAATGCTCAAATTCACCTAACGCCCATCTAAAAATTAGCAGTCCTGGTACATGTAATCTTCCTTTATATAATAATGTACCGATTGTACTCAACCTATGGAGTATTGCAATGAACCTTTATGTAGCATTGTAATAGATTTTTTGAAGCACTAATTCTAATTCGTTTTCTTGAAACAGTGTAGTTCTAATTGATTTTTTTGTAAAGTGTTGTAATAGACGATATTCTCAATGCATGTGCAGTAGCACTAGATTTTTGACGACCCACAACAGTGTGGTTTCATTCTTAACCACAAACATAATCACAATGACATCACAAACATATCACAATGACATCACAAACATAATCGCAATGGCATCACAAACATGATCGCAATGAAGTCACAAACATATCACAGTGACATCACAAACATAATCGTAATAGCATCTCAAACATAATCGCAATGACATCACAAACATATCACAATGACATCACAAACATAATCGCAATGGCATCACAAACATGATCGCAATGACATCACAAACATATCACAATGACATCACAAACATGATTGCAATGACATCACAAACATCACAATGACATCCCAAACATAATCGTAACGGCATCCCAAACATGATCGCAATGGCATCACAAACATGATCGCAATGACATCACAAACATAATTGCAATGACATCACAAATACTGTAGTTTTTTCTTAGCTGATAGGTGTCGTACATGTTGTGAATATTGTCTATTGTAATTGAGTTTTATGATGCTATGTAATTGAAGCCAACTCTGGTTGTGGTGGATGATGTGAGCACTCGTGTTTTTATGATGCTATGTAATTGAAGCCAACTCTGGTTGTGGTGGATGATGTGAGCACTCGTGTTTTTTGCAGTCTCCTGCAGCTAGTCATCACTGTGCTCTTCCAAGTGTTTGTCATGCGAGATATAGAGAAGCTGACAGGCTGGCTGCGTATAGGTATCATCTACATCGGCAGTGGCATTGCAGGCAGCCTCTCTAGCGCCATCTTCCTGCCATACCTCGTTGAGGTGAGTCTTTGCTGCAGATATGTGGCAATATGTCAGCTGCCACTGTGGTTGGGTTCAAACACAATTTGTTTAACTATTATAAATACTATATATTATATTAATATATTATTGTTATACTATAACCTGTAATCAAATAGTACATAAAGTGTATCATTTTAAACTTGTGTAATTAATTGCAAATACATACAATGAGTTTTTTATAAATACGTTGTCATAGGTAGTTTCATGTAGAAGATCGTGCAATAATATTAATTAGTAACTGTATTTCATTATGTATAGTCATAATCAAAAGGTTTGGAACTTTGTATCACATTACCATTTGTTGCAATATTACCCCTTTGACTATTTTTCTTTGATTGAGATTTTGGAAGGTTTATGCAGGAATTTGTTTCTAAATAAAAATATGAGTTCCTGGTTCTAAAGCCTGTCTGTCTTCTTATTTTACACGATTGCAATATCAGGAGGTGAAGTTCAGTGTAGTGTCTGTCGTTGCAGGCTGGTCCGGCCGGCTCACAGTTCGGCATCCTGGCCTGTCTCTTCACCGAAGTCATCCAGAACTACCAGATCATTAGGCATCCTCTGAAGGCTCTAGGCAGGTTGTTCTTGCTCCTGCTCTTTCTCTTCGTCATCGGCCTTCTGCCATTTGTCGACAACTACGCTCACTTGATCGGCTTCGTCGTCGGCTTCCTCCTCTCCTTCGCCCTCCTTCCTTACCTCACATTTGGCACGTTCGACCGACGCAACAAACTCATCGGCATTATTGTATGTCTCGTCATCACATGTGGCTTCTTCGCAATGCTTGTTGTCCTCTTCTACGTTTCGCCAATATACAACTGTCCCGGCTGCCAGTTCTTCAACTGTTTACCATTAACAGAAAAATTCTGTCAGAGCATGGATATAAAGACAGAGATGTACTGATATGTGTGCATCGAACTAGTAGTTTAGTCCAATTTTGTGCTTCCATACTATCCATAGGCAGGTTATTTTGAAGTTGTTGACAAACGTAGCCTACTCAGTTGTGGATTCTACGCAGTTATGTGTGCCGTGCGTGAGCTGATTCTGCAATGATTTGTGAGGGTAAGTATACTACCATAAAATAAGTGATATTTTGTAAAATGCATTTTCCCAGTACAGCATTCTTTTTTCTAAGAATGTTAATACCACGGAAGTAATTTTTACTGTATGACTGATGACATGAGTGGTTACGTGAGCAGGATTGTGCGCAGATATGCAGTTAGTGGCAGTGTTTTAGTAGTTAGGTCATCAATAAGACATTAGTTGTTGTATTGTGTCAGTAAATAAGGTGTTGTACATGCACGCTAGGGGTAAATAGGTAATGGACCTCACACTGCAGGTGAGTTGAAGTGGTTTTATAGAATGGTTTCCACAGCAAGTAGAAGAACATAGAAGACCCTCATGTGGCAAGTAGATGTTGACTATGGCAGGTAGAAAGTGAATAGTTACAGCTGGTTTACAGACTGACATTAGCTGAGCCATCTAATTGTATATAACTAATTTAATCCTAATGTTTTGTCTGTTTCAACATTTACACAGTGAAACTGGTTGAAAAAACTTTACCTTAGACTCTGTATCGATCATTGTTAGTATCTAGTAATTATGACAGACAGTATTTAAACTGCATTCAATTCGTTATGCACAGATAGAACATGCTACATTTATTAATGATTTTCAGGAAATGGCATAAGTTGGCTCAGCTAAAATCGTATTTATGATATCCAGTTAAGATTTGCAGTCTGTTGTGTGTTGTATTACATTGAAGTGACATAGTTGTCAGCTAGAAATTGCAGATGTTACTTGCACAGGATGTTTTTTATAATTTTGTATAGTGTGAAAAGTCAGAAAATGCTACACTAATTGTTAGACATGCCCAATAGCAATGCAGCATCATAAAATGAATGTTGCCACTGTGGTAGTCTATGAACTCGGTTTGTGAAATATAATTATTTTCTTACGTAATATATGAAAGAGTATGTTAAGAAATTTCAGAAACTTTTTACAGGATAATTCTCCTATAAGGAATGCACTGTTGTGTCCCTTTTATGTACATATTGGATATATTTTATTTAACTTTGTATGAAGATTACTTTCATATTCTTCGATTGCTCATACGGTTGCTTGTTGTGGATCTCCTGTGTATATAGGTTGTAGGAAAACTGATACATCTGAATCATTAACTCAGACACTGGGTCCAGTTCTGGTTTTTAATATGTCATTTAAACACTACATGTATTGCTTGTTTATATTGTAAAATCAGCCAGTGGATAACTATATATATATATATATATATATATATATATATATATATATATATATATATATATATATATATATATATAGAACATCTTGCAATCTGACTTAAAATTACATTTTAAGAAAGATCCATATGACAATAATTAAATATACTTGTTTAATATTCATAATTTAGATATCATTCGACAACTGCTTGTTGTATTTGAACAATCATGCATCTACAAATTCCATGTGTTAAATACTTTAAAAAGTTTGAATTAATGACAAGAGCATTTTTTTCACTTAGTTTATTCTACAACTACATAATTTGACATAATTAATTATTTCTGTTGACCTTGATATGTGCCTTGTAGTGTAAGTTAATTAAGACATTAATGCACTTGTAGGTTCTATATTGACAGATTGGCAATATGATGCGACTGCGTGTGTTTCTAAAATAGAAACTCCTTTGTTATGCGTATTTTAATTTTTCCACCTTATTGCGTTGTGTGGCTATATATGCCTGTGTATATGCTATGCATTATTAAGTAATAAAAACATTATGTGCACCTGTATAAGTCTATACTGCATTATTTAATTTTTTTATATTAAGAAAATACAATAAGTATGTAACATGTGTAATTAAATTAATGTGTTAATCTTGTTAACTGTCCATTAGTAAGCATTACACTTCTTTCTAAGTTCACATTTTGTCTTGAAATATATATAAACCTGTATTCCTCATCTTCATATTGATAGTTTCTACCTAGTTTCACTATTGTGTATGTTCATATTCTTACGGTCAATGTTGTATCTTAAAGTGTTGTTTCAGCTTCAGTGATATATAAAGATCATAGCTGAAAATGGTAAAATGAAAGTTAAGAAGTGTAGTTTGTGTTTGTAAACATTTTGCGTTGCAGCTCTGAAATTTGCAATTCAGGGGCATTCCACATCAAATCAATCAAGAATTTACATGACCGTCTTCGATTTTGATGAAACTTGGTGTGTACGTTTGTGTTCATGAGTCCATGTTACCAACCAAATTTCAGCTCAATCTGACCTTCCTTTCCAGAGATAGAGGTCATCAAAGTTTGACCTGACCTTGACTACCTCACGACCTTCCAGGTGTTATAACTCTTCTCCTAGGTTACCTAAAGATGTAATGTTGGTGTCATTTTAAAGCTCTGATAAATGTCTACCTATGTAGACAATTAAACACCCAAAAAATGTGAAAAACATGTTTTTTGTTTAATATTTGACCTCACCTAGCAAAAATCATGTAACCTCAGATTTTGTCAAAGCATACATATTTGGCAATAATCATTGAAAGTTTGATCATGCGCATTTCAATACTTTAGGAGTTATAAAATAAAATGTTAAATGCAACATCATGTTTTATAGCGTACAAAGAGAGACACTTGTGTCTATCTTTGTATGCTATAAAACACTAAATAATGGGGAAAACATTAAAAAAAAGTGTTACCTTTGACTTGACCTTGCAAAAGTCATGTAACCTCAGATTTTCGTGAAATTTTTATATATTGTAGCACACATACCTGGCAATAATTGTTGATAATTTGAACATGCGCATTCCAATAATTTGACAGCGATTCCCTTTTCAAGACCACAAATTGATCATTTGTCTGGGTTATTAACAATTTATTATCTCGCATTTTCACACACAATGAATGTGTGGTTTCTCTGTTCTACTGTTGAAGCCGTTCCTCCAGTGCACTAGACACTTGTGCCATGTGCTCTTTCTTCAAGGTTCTTCCAGTTGTTGTGGTAGGGTGAGCAGTGGTTAGGATGTCCACCATGTCTACCACCAGGTTGTCAGGTCACTCGGGGTAAGTGAATGATCTCGCTGGTCCACGAGGATTGAGAAAGTTAATAGTCACCTCTCTTTCTCTCTGATCCAGGGACGTGACCATTCCAAGCCACCACCATCCATCATACTGAACTGTGACGTAACCCTTCAAACCTGACGACATGTTCTTCAGCTGTCACGGTTTCTTGTCGGGTTTGTGTACTTGTCGAGAATTTACTCACTTTTACTTTGAACAATGACACATGACGGAAGCAATGCAACTGCCGGGTCCCCGGCACTGTCGGGTCCCCAGCACTGTCGGGTCCCAGGCACTGTCCGCACCATTTCAAAGCGTCTCTCAAGCAGTTTCCCTCAGCTTCCCAATCTCCGACAGTGAAGTATTCAACATTTAAGGAGGGAACATTTTGATTTGCAAACTCGTACAACTGGTGAAGTGTCTGGATCTGATCTTAATAAGGCCTCTGTAGACTAGCCTTTGTTGCCATCCTCTTCAGTATTCTCCCAACACCATCGCACGGCCCCTTGCCATGTGACGTGGCAAAAAATGTCATTCAGCTTTAAATCCAAAGTGCACAGAATGGTGGCACAACTTCATGAAGTTTTACAGTTCTTGTATTGACCTGCACAACCATCTGAGAAATAGAACACTTTCTTTGGCTTCTCTCCGAACATCTCCTCAAGGAACAGAAGATGTTGTGGAAACAGATGGACTGTAATGGTGTCGTGTCAGCAACAGCAAAATCATCCACAACAAATACCTCCTTTTCACCCAGCATGTGGTCTCACAGGTCTTGATAGTATGATGTTTGTACTTTCTCAGTGAAATCATGAAGGATGATATGTTGGAGATGTTCAGTGAAACTTTGAATGAATTCATCAACTGACTGATGGATGGTTTTTAACGTTGATTTGTCTGTTGTTGTCCAATGAGGTATCATGTACATGTGATTTACCATAAAAATCAGGTATATAAAATGGTATTTTGATGTCTCCACTAGCTACAGATCATCATACTATTTATACAAATATTAAGAATATCAACATATACAGATAATGACCTTATGGGCAGAGAATATGCAGAGAACAAAACAGCACATTCTAGGAAGGCAGCCCCCATTTGCATACTGACAGATCATGTGACTCATTTAGTTCTTACCACATGGCTAGAGTAATGTGAAATGATGGTGCATTTAAAATGCCATAACTCTTAAAGTATTGCAATGCACATGATAAAACTTTCAGTGATTATTGCCAAATATGTATGATTCAACATAACAACAACAAAAAATCTGAGGTTACATGATTTTTGCTAGGCCAGGTCAAAGGTCAAATATTAAAAAAAACACCATGTTTTTAATAGTTTGTGTTTTATTGTCCAAACAGATAGACATTTATCAGAGCTTTAAAATGACACCAACATCACATCTGTATGTTACCTAGGAGAGGAGTTATAACACCTGGAAGGTCGTGAGGTAGTCAAGGTCAGGTCAAACTTTGATGACCTCTAGGAAAGTCACATTGACCTGAAATTCGGGTGGGAACATTGACTTATGATTGCAAAATATGTCCGACTCGACACAATTATGATGTAGCGGGTACAGCCAGGTTGTATTGCGCATTTAAAAGACAAACGATCCTCAAAGTTGCAGCATTAGATCGGTTTGAACCGTTACCACAATAGAGATGCTGTCCATATAAATCGATTTAAAAAAGAAAAATAGGGTTGATGTTTAAGAGCTATTCATTTAAAGCGTTTGTTTAAAAAAATCGCCCTTACTATTTTTCAACTTTGCAAAGTTCACCAGATTTCATCAGAAATATAACTTCGTCGATGCTACGTCATATAATATTAACAATATTGAGGTTAACATTTAAATTGTTAAGCTGTGACAATTCAAAATGTGCACGCACAGGCACAGGCACACACACACACACGCACACATACACACATTTTCCTAACTATTTTTTAATATTGATAACTTCACCAGATTTCATCAGTACCCAGAGGTGCTACGTCATATAACATAAAACAAAAATTATCTACAAATCCCCTTGTTTGTTTTTATTTTATTTAAAACATGGACCACCCAAATTTACCCTATGGCGTTTATGCTAACGTTTATAAGTTTTGTTTCAAAAATCAAAGGATACAACGGATGTCAAACAACGATAGTCTATGCAGCATTATTCCTGATTAGTTTCACAAGGAAGAAAACTTATTTAATCCGCTCAAGCATCTGTGGCGCAATAGCAGCGAACTGTTCTCGTGTGGCCACCTTGGCCTGTGTGCGACGGAGCTCCCTGTCTCACACACTGACACTCCCCAGTGTGCAACCCATGGTTGTTTGTCGGGTCAATAATGTCACCTGTGGTGTTGTGGTGTGTCCACAGTCCTTCGTTCACCGTTGGTGTGGTTTGGGCAAATGGGTCCAGTCTGGCAATGCCGTCGCTGACGTAATCTCCTATGACAACCGGCGTGTATTTCTACAGTGGCGACGCAGAAAGGGGAAACACATTTTCAGTTGGCGTATTTATACATGTTAGCAAGGCCAGTAACACACACGCATGAACACACCTGCTTGGCCGTGTGTATTAATGGTGTTCTTAAACAATTATGGCGTTATAGACAGGCTAATTAATATTAATGTCCTAGCCACTGCACATAGCGATACTAATAATTCACCCGCAAATAATTTTTTTCACATTACCTTTCTATGCGACGGCCCAACTGCGAGTAATACTGAGTATATAGCTGGAGTACATACATTTGTATGCGATGGTCCAACTGTGTAGGCCATATAGCTTGAGTATATACATTTGTATGCGACGATCCAACTGTGATTAATACTGGGTATAGGCCATATAGCTTGAGTATAGACCTTTGTAGGCGATGGTCCAACTGTGATTAATACTGTGTGTAGGCCATGTAGCTTGAGTATAGACCTTTGTAGGCGAAGGTCTAACTGCGAGTAATACTGGATACGTAGCTTGACTATATAACTTGCGCAGATATCATGTTCAGTTACCCTACCCTGAGAACGCACGGTGTTAATATAAATGGAAAACAGTCAATGTATTGCCTTTTGGAGAACTTCTAATTAAGTATTCACTGCTAACTGTCGTTAAATAGTTTATTATATATGTGCATATACCTGGCAAGCCCCGTTAACGCAATGTCCATGTGTCTCATCACTCGAGCCGTTTCCGCAGGTCGGTGTATCCTCCCAGACGTGTGCCGCCACCTGTTGACCAACGCCAATACTACAAGACGCTGTTTGAGTCTGCCACCAGTTGTCATGTTCTGCTACCATTCTTCGCAGTTGGTGGATGTATTGTGTAGCAAGTACCAGGGTATTTTCTTTGCTAAGTCGAACATTGTTTTGCGTCTTGTGCGGTAGAAGTCTCCTCAGTCGCGAGAATTCGGAGTTCATCGTTTTCACTCGTATTCGTTCACGCGTGTTTCGCCTAACCACCGCCATTGGCGTTTGCTGTCCGTGTGGAATATGCACGCGCCGTTTCTGTTGTGGATTTGCTCGTTTCGTTCTCACATCGTATAACTCTGACTCTGTTGGTTCATATGAATGTTTCGTTTCCATCTGCAAATTGCACACATTGCTGCTGTTTTCAGGAGGTTTACATGCGCGTGATATCAACGCTGACATTGAGTGGAATTCCTCCATTATGCCAGTGGTTTTCGCCATTAAACAAAGCAAACGTAATTTCTCTTTTTCAAATTAATGTTTAACTAATTTTACCGTCGGATCCGAAAGACTGCGTCGTACTGTGTATATTGCGATATATCGTCGTGTGGGTTATATACATTTAACGCAGCAATTCCCACGGGTATACGAACTGTGTGATTGGACGCGCAAACTCAGCGCTGTTTGGCGCGAAATGTTTGATTGACGTGATGGACAACAAGCGTTTACCTTTGATGCTGTTTTACTAGTTTTCTGTGTGTCTGGCAGCGCCACTGCAAATAGTAATTTCTGTGCATATAACAACAATGATACGTGACGATATTCTACGTTTCGTGGTGTCTTAATGAGGACCCGACAGACGAAAACAATAATAATAAAACTTCCACAGTGCCTAAATCCCCGTGGACACGAACTCTGACCCATAACAAGCCAGGCACGTTAAGCAATATATCATGAATAGTTTAAATAAAAAAGCATAATAGATATGTTTGCCGAAGGTTGCTAACGTTTTGAATGATTTAAGGGTTCATTCCAGATCTTGGACGCAGCTACTGAGAAAACGCGCTTACCCAGATTGAACTTAGTTTTAGGAAGAACAAGCTGCTGTAAGATAGATGATCTGAGCTGACGTGACTTTCTGAAGCCGAGGAAATATTCTCCCATCGTCGATTCAACTAGGTTATAATGCAAATATTTCCTTGCAGTTGCTTTTATTTTTCAAAACCGGCACATTTTTGCACAGTTTTATTTTAAATACATTTTAAGCCCGGTGTACAAATGCATGTTATGCATGCATGCATTAATCTTTTACTGTACGCATTTATTCATTGGGCTTGTTGTGTGTGTAGTGTATGTACTTTGCATTTACTGCAGGCTATGGACGAACCTGTTGAAGCGGGGTTTATGTAGTGCACATAGATGACAAGATACCAGCTTGTTCTTCGTGGTTGAGAACCGCAGGGAAACCACTGGTTGAATGGTAGCATCAGGAACTGGTCATTTCAACTGTGGTCGAATGTTTGGACGCGTGGTCAATTAGTTTGGTGTCCCACGGGTGTCCGTACGCTCGCTATTTCGACAGTCGTCACAGCAAGACGCGTGTCTCTGTGCGCTCAATTCGCCCATCGTAATAGACGACGGCTGGACTTGGCGCCGCTGACCATTTATGGCCACTGGTCAACACCGTAATTTAGTCGTCTGCCCGGCGTCAGCAGGTGTTTGTTGGCCGGATTCGCGCCGCTGAGTCTCGTCCGAGACATCGGCTGCGGCCCACCTGCCGTCCGTTTTTATTCCTTTAACGGCGAATGGAAAACACGCGTTAAAGACGTCGTCACGACACGTATTTTAAATTAACGGTGACCTCTTGGAAAGCTACTGACGCCTGACGCTGTTGTTGTTGCTTTGTTAGTGCGCTTAGTTCATTTAGCATATCTTTATTGGCGTGCAGTGGTTGACAACTACTGTAGTTCTGAAATGGCCAGTTTTTATGTGTCAAAACAAATTGAACACCGAGTGCTATAATGTGTGTTTACACTGCTTGGCTTTCTCTGTGTTCACTTGGGTTCAGCCTCCTGTTACGTTTCCCATAGGCGACCATGTTAACGTGTTGCACGATTATAAGAAAACGGAACCATTTTGAAACTTCTTTCCTGCCGTTGTCATCATCTCATTGACATGCTGGTCGAGTTATGTCAAAATCACATATTTCTAATTCTTTTAAAATGGCTGAACGAGCCATACCCGTCAATGTTTACCAATTTCTGCATAAATTACTACGCACACGTGCCATGTGGCGAAAAAAATTGCCAAAAATCCTTCCGCCTATTGAAATCATCTAAAAATCACGGTTACGCTGCAAACATGTTCTACCAGCAAACTTGCCAATGTGTCTGCTCAAATTCAGTCATGTCAGATGATATATTTTTTTTAAATTACACATCTAAAATGACTGTGCCCTACATTCGTAACACACCAGGAAGTCTAACCGAGGCATAATCCTCTTGTTCCCTAAACCGCCAGTAAACCGTCATTTTATGATGATATCGTCCTGGCTGCTTCACCAAGCGTCGGTGGTAAGTATTTGAGTATGGAGTGAACGGTCATAGCTGCACGGCTCGGTGGGGCCTGCTTGATACCACAGCCACACGTGGTGTATTGTAATTTAGTATGTATTTAATGACAAGTGTAAGGCATTAAAGTCAATAAGGTGTGATATATAACAATAGCTACAGCAACAAACAACCGACAGCGTTATTAGTAGCTGCAGCCTAGCGCTGGTCATTAAGTTAATCTTAGGTTGCGGTAAAGTAGCTGGGCAGTGGCGCCATCGCACGGCTAAAATGAATGTTGCGCTTCGCCGCACATTTAAACCTGCGTTCACGCCTGAGCGCGGTTGTCATGGCTGCAGCGTAACGATCGGTCGCCGTGAATTTCTCGCAGCCAAGACACGACACTGGAATTGAAGCCTACTGCGAGCGAATGTTGACAAGACATCGACGCATACGTATAAAAGGTAAGTGGTATTATTACCGTGCGTGTTATGAATGAGATTATACTGTGTTTTTACCCGGGGGTCATTGAGAACCTAAGCCCGAGGGGGGTGGCGGTCGTCAACCTGGCGTTGCTGTCGCTGTGTGCGCAAGGCCAGTGGGTCAGGATAGCAAGGCTTTGTTTGATCAGTTGTCTGACACAACAGGATCAGCTCTGTGCTGTGCCTTTTAGCTGAACCAGCGGTACATGTTGTGTCACGTAATGGTCTGACATAACGGTAGCTGCACATGCACTGCTGCGAGCCTTGTAGTGGCGTATATAGGATCTCGGAAGGAGGACCAAGCTTAGTCACCCATTAGTTTTCCATGCTACCATGTAGTGGCGCAACAGGTTATTCATGAAGCAGATCTTGTCCCAAAGCCACTGGTTCCTTGTCACGTTGCGTAGCACAACACAACTGACACTGGTAGTTAGTCACATGTCTAACGTGGCAGTGCTGCTTTACAGAGTAACCACGACATAGTTTACATACAAATTCGGGGCACTAATTGCCTCCAACCCTTTCAATGCCCCACCCCCGCAGTTAGACCAATTTGCCCCAAGCATGTCCCCAACGGTCCATTCTGCTGTCCCAACATTACCATTCAGTGATAAATATGGCACAATGTTTTAAAAAGTCACAGTTTATTGTGGTCATACGACACAAAACGGCACTTTCAGTTTTTAAGCATGACACAAAGGGGCAGTTTTCTTGAGCAACGTCTTTCATAGATCAAATAGGGCAATTCTTCCATATGAGATCAGTGTATTTATTATGTACGTTATGCTTAGGGGTGCAACAATGCGTTGATCATTCTATGAGAAAATGAGTTTCACGAAGACAAACAATGTACGTTATGCTTAGGGGTGCAATAATGAGAAAATGAGTTTCACGAAGACAAACAATGTACTTGCTTTAACAATGCACATCGTACACCAACATCTCAATATGTTATGTAGGAGAAAGGTGGGTCATATGTGTGGCGTATAGTGCATGGTTTTGTTGAGCAGGTAGGGAGAAAATGTGCAAATGTTTGCCTATGCGATACGAATTTGTTCATGAATAACCTGTAGCGCCATAACATGGTACCTCGGCAAACTAACGGGTGACTAAGCTTTGTCGTTCCCTTCCGAGACCACGAACACGTCACTGGATACCAAATATATACATTGTTTTAAACAGCAAGCCATTTTTATCCTGGTGATAAATTCACCAATGAATTCACCTGAAAACTGATCCATCCGCAGCCCAATAAGCATTGTAGGTACTTATTGAAGGTGCTCCACTAGCATGGTGTCGCATTTATGAAAGTTATGCATCTCACTTATCAGTCAATATTTAAAATGTTAGTATCCCTATATGAAAACACCCAGT